>JAPYYW010002430.1:0-20856 GCA_030522545.1 Cremastinae sp. A BG-2022a | reverse complement strand
GAAAAACCGATTAAGGTTTTAATTGTTAGGTTTTATGACGAAATTTGGAATCAGTAGGCCGGTGTCAAGTGTCGGAGTAAGACATGTCGAGTCTCGCCAGGTAATTAGCTACCGAAAAACAATTCGTAGCAATTCAACAAGTTCAATTGAGTGACAGTTCCAGTTATTTTTAATCATACGAAAAGTGAATAGTGTTTAGTGTGTTTAATTTATATTATCGTTTCAAGATACTTTTTTAAAAAATTCGGTGCGCATGTATCCTATATATTTAAAAAAAAGAGATGAAACCTCTAATCAATTAATCGGAATAGAGTGCATTATGCAAAGATGTATGAATCGTCCGCCTAGAAGAACAGCAAAATATCAACTCAAACATGTAAAAAAAGCGGCCGCGTAGCGGTCGCATCGTCGCTCGTATAAGAAAAAAATTGAGAAATGCGATTAGTTCATTGGAGTCAAACGTTAAGCTTGGCCTTGAAAAAAATGTTTAATTACATCCCCGCAAGGTCTGTGCGTGTGAAAAAAATGAGTTAAGAAATTATTGAAAATGTTCTTCGTGATGTAACTAATCGGTGATAATCGTGCACCAAACGAGAAACAAGTACGTGAAAACTTTGCTATATTTTCCTTCAGTAATATCTTTTACCTAGCTAAACGAGAAAATCGATTCACGGAATATGAACGAAAAAAATCGTAACTGCGTCGATTCTAAAAGCTCAGAAAAAATCTTTGTTTATCACGAGCGAGGCAACGTTTTTCTGACGTTGACGATTAATATATAATAACGCAACTTCCTTTGTCGTTTATCAGGCCAATGTCCATTATTTTTAGTACATTTTTTTTCGACGTTTCGAACTTCTTTCGCAAGTTTTCGGTCTTTTTAAAAACGCGCACGAGTATAGCAAGGCGCTCGATGTGACCTTGCGCGAATCGAGATCGCTTCCGGTCGTTCTCGCGAGATCGCGATCCGGGGGAAATAATTTCCGAGCGTGCAGCAAAAATCATTTTAATCTCAACATCAGTAAGCACATAAATTCTCGTGCATATTGAGAAGACTCGCAGTATCCATTCGCTCGTTTAGAACGCAAAGATCGATTGCTCGCTATTTTTCATCCGCGGGATAATAAAATGGAGAAAATAAAAATCTTCGCGATTCTTCTCGTCTGCTTTTTGGCACTCGCGACCAATCTGATTTCCGCTCAGACGGAAGGTGAGTCCTTTATTCATGAAGTGAATACATAACGTTGGCTTTACTTTTTTGTAAATTGACGTCTCTTTAGACAACAGCGACGAAGACTATAGCTCATCCGATTACTCTTCGTCGATGTGCGAGGACGATGAATGTAGTGTTGCTGCTGGTACGTTTTCTAATTGATTTTCCAAAAATAAATTACTGTCCTGAGAAAATTTCGTAAGAAAACAGATTTTACTCGAGAAAATAAGTGTCAATTTGACAACCCACAGTAAAGAGTTATTTCTCTCTCTATATGCAGGCTCTTCTTCTCTGGTTTCCGGAATTGCGACCATTTCCACGATGCTGATGCTGACTCGTTGATCAAGTTTGCAATCATTTGATTCTTTAACTCCGTTATATTATTATATTCTGTATCCGAGATTAAAGTTTAAGATTGACGATGAAAGTGAGATGAAATAAAAGAAAAATGCAATTTACGTGGTGAAGTTTTGAAAGTTATTGTGACGGGTGACATTCAATTTCTTGTGTCGTTTCGACAATTCCGAGCGTAAATCACGACCCGTCGGGCTCCGAAGTTTTCCCAACATTCTTGAACGTTCTCAAGGTCAAGTTTAACTCGCTCCGAGATACAAGAAATTCGCAGATATCGAATTATCGAAGAACTGAGAAAAAATGCTTCCAAGTCCGTGACACTTCGATAAACGGTGATTCCAAATCATGTGAGCGAGAAAAAAATGAAATTTTTCCTCAATTTGTACATTGTTGCAGCGATGACGAGAAAATATTACCTCCGAGAGTTCAGGTCGTAAACATATCCAATATGTATGAATAAATTAAAAACTAATTCTTTTCTTGATCGAGCGCTGGCGCATCAGAAAAAATTCTAATTGGCAATTCCGCAACATCTTAATCGCTTTTCTTGTCTTCGGAATAATTCATAAAAGCAAAAAAGAATATATTCTAGACTTTTTAAGGAATACTGTCACCTTAGACAGCTAAAAATAAATCGTCTTCATTATTTTTTTTTCTTTTCACGATATTTCATTATAATTTTCAAATGATGACCAAATTTTTTTTTCTTCAAAGGTACAAAATGACAGCATAAAGGGACTGGCTCCAAAAAAAAGTTGGGGTCACATTTTTTCGCGTTTTGAGAAATTGTACGGAGAATTTTAGCCACAAGATTCTTGCATGTGCAAGAGGATGGTGCACGAAAGGCATACGGGAGAGAAAAAGCAGTTGGAGCTTAGAGGCGCGCGAATCGAGAAATCTCTCCGGTCATGTGCGCGCGAATTACCAAGGGGGAAAAGTTTTGCTACATACGGAGAGTATAGAGAGTGAGGGAGAGAGAGGGAGCGCGTTCGGCCGCGAGGCGAGAGTAAAGTTGTTCCTGCCACGGAGCTCCTGGAAAAGAAAAGTTGAAAAACGGGGGAAGCAGAGGGAGCGAGATAAAGAGAGGAGAGTTCACGGAGCGGCCGAGGGAGCGAGAAAGGGAGAGAGAAACTCGCGCGCCAAGAGGGCTCGCGCAGTGTCGTTTCGCAGCGTCCGTTCGTCAGTCGCGCACCGTCGGAGTCAGATTGCGAATCAATTGTTCTCAACGGTCGAGCACAGCCATTTGCTCTTATCCGTCCTCTCTCGAGCACAAAGCTCTTTTATTAACGAAGTTATTCGAAGACGGTTCAAATCGAGAAACATTATCAAGAACCGCGCGCGCGTCCTTTATTTTTACATCGATTAGCGGAATCTCCGAATTTCCGATACTTGGAATCCCGGCTTGGAGCAATGATGGAGAATCGAGCAATTTTCACAACTTATCTCGCCGTTTTCCTGGGACTCACCATCTTCAGCTCGCACGCGCAGTACATTGGTGACTATAAAATCCTTTCATTTTCATCTTCTAATAAAAATAACTTGAAATTTTGCGGAATTGAGCTCAGTGGACAAAAAAAAAGAACGGTGTATATGCCCGTACGCGCGATAAATTTTCCGCTCGGCAGACTCGCGCATACCGCGATGACCGATCTCCCGTGAGAATCATTCGACGAGCACCCCGGCACGATGACTCACTATCGGATAAACACTACAATGACCTTTTCCTTTCATACGTTCTTCGGGAGACTTTTCAAGCGCCTCTAAAGACTGAAAAGCCGAGTTCGCAAATATTATTTTTAGATTCCCCGGGAGAATACTTTTCACCGATCGTAACAATGAGTGAATCTCGAATATCGTCGATTCCTCTCCTTCTCCCCGTTCCGTTGAAAGCAAACGGACAAAATTGTGGAAAAAAAATCTCATTGTGTTATTCTCCTGTATTGAAATATCCAGCTTTATAACCGTCCCAAGTTATAGATTATGTGTACACACATCTACACAGTCAATACGCGTGTAAATCGATTCTACGTGCTCCTTCGTTGGAAGCTCGATCGATCTCTCCATTGTTTTCCAACTTACGAAACCTCGAATATTGTCAGTTGGGAATTTATGGTCGTAAAGATCGATCATTCGACTCGTCACTGTATACTTCCAATAATTAAATTCTATGTATTCTCTTGGAATGCCTGATTTTATTGCGAATTTTGAAAAGTACGATCTAATTCTGGTGTGAGATGAAACATTTGAAATTGAGAAGATATGTGTGAATTTTGACAAGGAAACGCGAAGGAATGAGAAATTCGGTACGAGCGGGCGCGTGTTTTGTTTTCCTTCCGACAACGCCGAGTTCGGAGTCCGGTTGTCGAAGCGGGAGGGGGAGAAGGGCGAAAAGTCGCGAGAGAGGCGAAGAGAGAAAGTGAGTTTGCCGGCGTTCGTTATCAACGCTCCGTCCGTCGCGAGCATTGAAATCTCCCGTTTGCGGTGACAGCACGATAAACCGGTATATACACACGTTCCGAAGTTTCGTACCGATAGACATCTGCATTGTGCCCGCTCGCTACAATGAAGCGAAGGATTCCGAGCGCGGCTGAGAATGCTCTGAAATATAGGTTAGCGGCGTAGCGTAACGAGAATCGCGCGATCGGCCTCGCGATTTTATGTCACAATATTTTATCGCTTTATTCCAACGTAACGAGTTATTTTCTGCGTCAAAAACTCTATTTTCGCATACCTCCTATTTTATTATTATAACTGGATCAAGATTGAGTTTTTTTTTTCATCGTTGCGTCACGTCAATTTCATTCGTTCATCAAAAATGACGAATTTTACTCCACTTTGTCAAACGTGGATCAAAATGACCCAGCGTCCAACTTTCCTTACATTAAATTTTGACCTTGCAATGTTATTTAGGATAGAAATATGATTCAAAACATAGATTAATACCCCTTAACGATCGGAGCAGCAAAAGTTTAAAGTGTGTATTAAGTTATTTTTTTGTTTGAATCAAGAGTCGCTTCCTGCACGTACAAAACTCTTGTCAACAGCGTTTCCGAGATAAAATGTTTTTAAATATGCCGTCACTGTTCTGTGAAGCTAAATAACGCGAAGTACGTGCCTGAGAAAAACGAGAGCGATAACGCGAAGCGAACGTGCGAATATTCGAGGCCATTTACGTTATTTTTCCAAAATGACAATATTTCCTATCAACAATCCTACTTTCATTCGTATAAGCGTCGAATAATTTAAGCTTTTACATCCGTCCCCACTTTGACGATATTTGACAAAAAAAAGTCATCACAATCTATTGTTGAAGAGTAATAAAAGAAAAATCCTGAAAAAACATGAACATTTTATCTAAAATTTTCATTAAATATAGTTGGATTGGATTGGATACGTATGTGTACCAAATTTCAGAATATTTCACCATACGGAAGTCGAGATATTGAATGACAAATGTCAAATTTTTGTGTACACTCTTCATAGGAGCCCGTGTTAAAACTACAATTTTCAACAATAAATATCTCGAATCCTAGACGGTGAAGTCTCTTAAAATTTTGCAGAGAGTTTGATATAACATAGAAGAAACTAATTTTTTAGAGAAATCTATCGTAAAAAAGTTGTTAATTATACATTTGTTAATTATGACCTATAGGATAACCTTGAATTCAGAGTATGTCGTTCATTAATCAATTTGCAGCAACTTTTCTTAATAATTAATTACTTAATAATAATTAATAATTACTTTTCTTAATAATTTCTTATTAATTACATACTTTTGAAGAAAAAAAAGGTAATAGTTTCATTTTGTAATAAATATTTTTCAAGCAGTGGGTTCAGAAATAGCCCCTCCTGTACCTTGCTCTCCCGAGGTAAGCTGTACGCACCCGCATCTCCCGGCGGAAGCGCGCTGTCAATCCAGCTATTGCGTCTGTCCTGATGGAAATGGGGGTGAGAAGAATTGCACCATGAAAGTGGCGCCAGGAAGAGCGGTGCTTCAGAATCCGGTCCTCACGCAGACGTGCAAAGGTAACCAGGATTGCAATTTCGAGCACGGTGTCTGCAACACGACGAGATCCCAGTGCGCGTGCAACGAAGGATACACCATGTCGAGAAAAGGAAGCGAATGTCTTCCGAGTGAGTTTCATCGATCGGCGACGAAAATTCGTTGACTTTTTCATGAAATGTACAAAATTTTTTTTTCTAATTATATTTTCAGTCGCTACACACATCGGATTCAATTGCACGGAGAGTATTCAATGTACCGCAAATTTCACGAACTCGGCTTGCATCCAGCAGTCGTGCGTCTGCATTACCGGTTACCACTTCATGGATAACGTTTGTTCCAAGAGCTCAGGTTGGTTGAAAAATTATCGAAATTTTCTGAGACAGAATTATCTCAAAAATCGCGCACAAAATGTTTCGGATTGAACATCGTAACATTTAACACGTGCTCTTACGGAAGAGCACGAAGAATTGTGATTTTTAACAATAAATATCTTGACTCCTACGTGGTAAAGCCCTTTAAAATTTGATTCACATATTCGAATTACATCTGAGAAGACTTGTGCAAATTTTTATGAAAATCTGTCAATATTCATATTTTAAACTAACTCAAAGTTTATGCAGATTATAAATTCTTTTCGAATAAGTAAAATATGTTAAATAATCAAAGAATGATGTTTTTCGTATGTACAGGTTTGCATGCAAAGTGTTCGAACGACCAAGAATGCTCCGGCGTTGAGCTCGCAATCTGTGACAGAGAAACGTCTACCTGTATTTGTAATGAGAATTCAGTTGTAAATATAAATAGCGAAAAGTGTCTCAACGTGACGACTGAGATGATGGGACCTTGCGAGGATGATATGCAGTGCAGGAAAAACTTTGCCAATTCGGTCTGCATCGACCTAAAATGTCAATGTACAAGTTACAACCACTTCATGAATTCATCGTCGAGATGTGTTCGCAGCAGAGGTAATATACATTTTAATGTATAAAAGCTTAAGATACTTGGTCTGTGACTTGACACATAATGAATAAATTATTTACGATATATTTTTCTAAAAAACTAAACAAAGTTTCTTCGATGTTCTTTTATTGCTTAAAACTTTAATTTTAACACTATTAGTGTATAGAAACATGTGATATTTATTATTAAATACCTCGACTTCTGCATGATAAAACCTTAAATTTGGCACCCACGTATAAATAACGTTGAAAACGGTTTATGCAAATATTTTACAAAATCTATCGACGTTCATTTTATAGACAAACCAACTTAACGAAAAATTTGAATGAATCGGTAATTAACAATGTGCTCGTTCTGTACAGATCTCGACCAATCCTGTGTCGAGGATCACGAATGTTACCAGGAAGGCGCTTCTGAGGGGACAGAACCGCAGAGGTGCGTGGATAGTGTTTGCGTCTGCAATGAAAAGTTCATTAGGAACGGCAACAAATGCGAATCATCGGGTACGTTTCTTTTAACGACTCAAGAACACGAAAGTATTCGACGTGTGATACGTACGAATGAGAGATAACGGGACATTCTTCATTTATTTTAGGTGCTTCGTCCGTAGTTTCCGGAATCTTGAGCGTTCTCTTGGCCATTCTCCTGTTCTCCAGGTCATGAACTCCTCGTTGCGCTTCTTCGTCAAACCGTCGGTGCTTTAACGATATAATATAATTATACCCAAGGCGAATCATCGTCGGAGAGAGAGAGAGGAAAAAAAGTAGGCTCCGGATAAACATTTTTCACATTTTTTTTTCATAATACTTTTTTTTCGTAATGAACTGCGTTCACCGTAAACGAAAAAAAGCGTTGATATAATAATACAGATATACATTGTAAATAAGTTGAAACAAGATTACGGGAAGCACGAGCATGTTTTTCTATTTTCGAGCATTGTCTCGACCTTTCCAAAAAAACGTGCGTTACCCCGTCTTTTGAAAATTTTATAAAAGTACGTCTTTAATTGTCACTACGTTAACGTACTGTATTATTCGTGTTCTTTTGCACGTTTGTAATGGATTTTTGTTATACTTGATGTTCGAGCGATAAGACTTTTGTCGGCGAAGCTTTAAATTTTCGAATCTCGATTACTGTATTCGAAGTTAGGTTTGTACAATGTTATCGAGAATAAATGAATGAGAAGATTGGAAAAGAAATGCTTTGAAATTGAGCGCGGGCACCTGTGAGCGGGGAGAATGGTGCTCGACGCGGGTACCCGCGCATCTCGCGTTCTTCCTTCGAGATTAGATAAAATGACGCATTCGCGATAAAGCCCCGAAACTCGTACGAGTACGGGTAAAAACTGTAGTAACAGGACAAACGTTGAAATTTCTCGATTCACTCCGAGTCAAAGCTCCGACTAATTCTTTAAATAAATAGGATCAACGCGACAATAAATATAAAAAAAACTGTGCTCCAACGAAAAGAACGATTTTTAGCTCCGAATCGTCAGGTAGCTATGTCTTTGTTGCATTTCAATTAAGGAGGTTGTAACGGAATGTAAAAGTCTGCAGAATTGCCTGAAAATATAATGATTCGATAGTAAATAAAATCAGCTGTCCAATAAGCACAAAATTTACATAGGTTATCCAAATTTCCGTGAAGAAAAATACATTTGAAAATTACAAATTTACACAGTAATTTTGCTTTGCATATGGGGTACGAATATTCATTTGAGCAATCAACACATGTGGACACTACAGAATTACATGAATTTATGTTCCTGAAGGAGGTATTATTATTTAATATCAACAAAAAAGTGAGGTCGTCGAACAAATAAGAAAAATTTATCGATTTAATCGACAATTCACTGTATCAAACCTCTTTCGTATTCGAATTGAGCTTTTTTTATAATTTTAATATTTAAATAGTTGTATTGACTACTCTGAAGTTATAATCTCCTTAAATTTTATTTTTATGTTACTCTTTGTCGTAAAAGTGAACTAAATCGAATATTGTCGACGAAGCGGAAAAAATTCTCTAAAATGCACGATGCGTGACGTTTATGCTCGACTGATTTGATCTCTTCATGAATATTATAATTTTCGAGTATTTTTGATACTGAATCAGATTCCGGATGATGCGGAAGACACTTTCGTGTGAAAGGAAATTATAGCTCGAAATATTTGAAATTTTTTCGGATAAACGAAAAACAAATGAAACATTGTTCTTTTCGTAAAATAATGTTCCAAAAGATTGGGAGTTTTCCAATTGTTGGTACAAATATTTAGTAATTTGAATTTAAAAAGTGATGTCAATGAATTTTCGGTAGTTGAGCAGTGGAAGAGGAAAAGTTGCCGTCTCGCCGGTCCAGTGTGGAGAAACAACGAGGTTGCGAAACGTAACGAGAGTGAGAATAAAAAATAAGGAGAAACAAAAGTGGGATAGAGGAGAAGAGTCGATATAACGGCGAATCTGAGAGCTCCAGGGACTTCTCTCTCTCCCTTGGCCGCTCTCTTTTCGGTTGGTCGCCGTTGCGCGGGTGGACTGGCCGGTTACCCCTTTTGTCGGCCGGACAGCGAGAAGAGAGAAAGGTTGCGCGAATCTTCCAACTACCCAGACGGCGTGCGTACTACATAGAGGGGGTTCTCGTCGAAAGAAGCGCGTCTCTTCGTTGCGGCGACAGTGTACTTCGGAGACTCCGATTGTCACTGAGATGTCGCTATTCGCCGGACGCGAAGGCGCTGTCCGCGCTGACTATTTTTTTTCCTCATTTCTAATCTTCGCCATTTTTTCACTCCACGGCTGCCGGGCGCAGATTTCCCCATACGATGCGAGCGATGGTCCGCTTCTCAGGCGTGAGTAACATTTATTTCACTTTCATTTAAAACTGTGCACAGATTTGAATTACTCCGTTGGAATCGTGGCCAGATTCGAGTGTGCCAGTAATCGCGGTGTATAATTTTTAGTTCGAGAGGGAGATAAATCTCTCGGACACTAAACTTGGATTTCGAAAACACGAGAATAAAAGTAACAATAATTCCGAAACAAAAAACTTTGAGTGTTTTTCTTGACGCGAGGATATCTCAGGTCCACGAACAGGTAAGAGTGTGTTGAGTGGAGGAAACGTTATCGATCACGAGGGGGGGGTGTTCGAAAGAAAGAAAACTTTGAAACATAGAAAAGTTTCGGTATTTGCTCGGTTTACGCGCGAGCATCGCGCTGTGTACGACGCTGAGCCGTGGGAGTGAGAGTCGATGAGAGTAAAAAACGAAATATTAGGGGGCCGGGAGAGAGATGCATGGGTGGGGGAAGAAGCCCTAACGATTTTCGTGAGTCGCGTCCTTCGAACAGGTTCGTGTGTTTCGCTCGACCTAGGCTCATCGGCGTACACACGCGAGAACAACGCTCTCGCGTCTTCTCCCTTCGGAAGGCCGCGGCGAGCGAGACCGAGTCGGCACCGAGCGCCCTCGTAACTTCTTCCGGGGACGTCTCGGAGCAGTACAATAATCCTCTCGCTCTCCGATGATTCTATACATTCCCATCCCAAACACAGAAGGACGTGTATCGTAAAATTGCGTTCCACCTCCCGATTCACGAGCCCCGACCGAAAGACAGGCGTATCTTTCGTCATCTCGCGTCTCGGGTGTCTCAAACTCCGCCTCTTTTTCCTCGGCTCTCCCGCGCGCACGGGATCTTCCGTGTCGAATCGACTCGCGTTCTCGTTACTCCAAAAATCAAACACTCGAAACTTCTTTATCGCTTTTGAAATTTTTACCAACAACTCGATCCTTGTTTGCCGAATAACGAACATGCAAACCGCGTCAACTGTTCAAATTTCTGACTCGTCGTATCGTTGTTGACTAAATAATTCTTTTTAAATGTGTGCCACGTACACAGGAGCAAATGGGAGAAATGTTTGTTTTGACTGTCCATATCTTTAAAAATATAAGTGCTTGGAATTCGTGTCAGATTTTGATCGGGGTTTCAAAATATCCTTCAAAAAATCTAAACACAGGCTCAAGTGTTGAAATAATAAAAGAAAAATCTCATTATGATGCTAAATCCATCATTGTTTGGTACTACCGCTGACACGATTTTACTGTACAATAGTATTTTTAATGCATATTTCCCTATCTTGATATATAAATTGATCTAAATGAACAAAATGTTCACACGTTTTTAACAATAAAATTAACCAATTTTCATAAAAATACGATAATCAACCATGATATTTTTAATATTCTTGCTCGTAATGACCCAAGGAATAGCATAATTCAAGGACGAAGCAATCGGAGCGGCGACCTCTGAGGTAAATAATCGCAAAAAATTCAATTTGCCCTTTTGAGCCATAAGTTACGCGTAAGTTTCATTTTCAATTCTGTTTATAAAAAATTATTATTTAATATTTTATCTGTAATACCTAAATACTGTATTTATATTTTATTACAAATATCGATAGCATCAAAATATTCGAAATATTAATATGCAATTTTATACAAGCTGTTTCATTCGATCACGGATATTTTAATGCTAAATATAACTTATTGAATTAAATTACATAAATTTTATGTTTACATGCATTGTTTGCATGTTTCAAAAATTTTATTATACTCGTCTTTCTTTGCGCGTGGGGCTATTAATAAAAATGTTGAGTGGGCCGAGGTATAAGATTTTGACGTTGCTGGCGTGAAAAGGCCTGTATGTGTACGTCGTATAGACGGTTACGACTACGCTACGGTTATTACTACTACTCTAGTATCGTTCGGGTCCCACGATCGTCTCCTTCGCTTTCGTCTTCCTCGGTGCTCGCGCAGTCGTCGCCGCGCGCCTCGACCACGAGGATCCGCTCTGGTTCGCCGCCGCTTTTTTTTTTCTTCGTCTCTATTACTCGCTACGAGCGCGTTAAAAATATTCCCGGGAAATAAATGTTAAATTCAGTGTACCGTCAATCGCTCCTTCAGGTGATTCTGCAATCTTTTCGTCAATATCTTTTCATACGTAAAAAAATATTTCACTATAATAATTTGTCGATCTACAATTATTGCGTTTTTTTTAGTAAAACAATACAGAGTCTAATTTGATAAGTATTGACGTCAATTATTGCTTGACTAATTTTTTTTTATCGAGTAATGAAAATTGTTGAAAAATTTGATATATTTTGTATATTTTTGGTGCATTTTGTAATTTAAGGTAGTTCTATCGGTACGGTAAAATCAAAAGTTTTTATTTCAACTTATCTCGATACCATGTGGTTTTGGAGCTTAAGTCAATTAAGAAAAGTTGTTGCAAATTGATCAAAGAACAACATACTCTGAATTTTAGGTCATCCAAGGTGACCTGTACTTGTTACGTATGCATGAAAATGAAAAAAATCATAATCTCAGGATTAAAAAAAAAACTTGAGGAAACTTCTTTGAAGTACATTAAAGTGTGCAAAATGTCAACAATTTTCACTACCTAGAAGTCAAAGTATTCAGAATTGAATATCGTAATATTTAACACGTGCTCTTATGGGAGACTGTATAAAATAGTGATTTTTGACAATAAATATCTCGAGTTCTACGTAATGAAACACCTTTTAAAATTTAATATACACTTGCGCATTGTATCAAAGAATGTTTCTGCAAATTTTTAACAAAATCGTAAGAAAACGATTTTTTGATAGAACTACCTTAATAGCTGACAGAAATAGAAGAATAGAACGAAAATGGACCATAAGTGAGGCATGTACAACTTTATCGAATAAGAGGGCTATTTTCATTTTCGTCGATTAAAGCTCTCGAGCCTGGTAATTATCGATCTATTAAAGCCCCCCTCCAAGGTAATTCTCATCAATCTTCATATACCGCCTGTCTGAAAATAAAGTCGGAGTGCTGGTTGTAAGAAAATAAATGCTTCGATAAAAATTATTTCCGATCGCAGATGCGTCACTTTTGGTATTTCGTTATCAAGAACTTATCTCAAATTCAAATTCAGGTTACACACTCCAACGAACGAATATCTGTTTACAATTCTCCATTGCGTAACGCAGCAAACATCTGAAGAAAAAGGGAGTCGATGCGGTACCACTTTTTATTCACGCAATCGTTTAAAATTTCAACACTGAAACTTTTCGAGCACTTTGTACAGAAAATTTCGAGCGTTGAATGGAAAATCTTGACGATTTTAAGTCCCGACAAAGGAAATAAGTTTCTAAAAGGACGCATGTGACTTTGGATCCCATTTATTCTCGTCCGACACACGAGAGAAAAAGTGAGTCAAAAAAAAGAGGTCACTGTCTGTCAGAGAATGTATACAGCCGGCGAACGAGTCACAATAGAGCTAGGCCCGCGATACACTTGCGTAACGAGAGGATCGTTCCCGGAGCGAGAACAAGGTGCGTCGTCGTCGCATCACGGTGCTAAACGCTTCTAATCGTCGACACTGCTCGAACAAAACAATATAACTATCCGCGAAGGTTACGCGATCTCAAACTCCTCGATACTTTTCGCGCTAATCAACGATGATGAACTCTTCCGCGTTGTCTCGGGAACATTAATCGACGAGCGTCTCCGACATAAGAATTGTAACGCGATCGCGAGCACTCCAGAAATGACAATCGTCGGAAATCAAAACGAAAAGTCGTGGAAATTCGATGAGGGACTACCGGAAGCACGAGCGTCGCGCCCTTCACGGCGACGTTTCGCGAACGTTCGCCGCCATCTTTTTTATTGTCGTCGCCACCACCGCGTGCTGGCCCCACGCGGAGGGCTACGCAATCGACGATCCGCGATGCAGATCGAGTCCAAAGTCTCACGCGCGTATGTACTTCATGAAGAAACTTTTTCAATGTTTATCACTATTTTCTCATTGTTCGTCATATCTGAAAATCTATGTTCACTGGAGAAAAAAAATATATTTTAAAAAACTCAAATTATTTTGTTGGACACCATGGTGTGACCATTTATTTTCAATATTAACAAATATGTTTTATTTTTTTATCGTGTTCAACAACGTGATTTCGGTTTTTTTATTTCATTTTTGTTCCATAGTGCTTCGTTAAGATGAATTTTATTGTATTCGCTCATCTGCGTTCCAGAAACCCTGGCGGTTTGCTCCTACGACAGAGACTGCATGGAGAACGCTTTCTGCCGAAATCAAGAGACCTGCGAGTGCATGGAAGGCTATCTCGTCGATAGAAACCGAACGCACGTCCAATGTCTCAAGAGTAAGGTTTTTATTTTCGTCTAATTTCACGTGTGACAAATGCAAAAAATCATCATTTTGTATAGTCTTTCAAACCGTATATAAATGTATACTTGTTGAAAATCTATTTACGATCAAAAATAATAATGGGACTCGTTGCGAAATTGAGCGAAAAATGGTAATCTTGATGGGAATTCTCGGGCGTACTCTGCAGATAAAAAGTGTGCTATTTCTCAGGGAGGAGTCGACTGCAGAGTTCACCGGAAGTCTTCGTAAGCTTCGTAATTATATTTTTAGTGCAGTTTCTTCAGATACAAGGTGTCCGAAAAAAAATCTGTTGTCCTTCATTTTTATTTATTTTAATATAGAATGAAAAATAATTTCTTTTAATACATGAAAAAGTATAGGATTTTTTTTACTGTTGAGAGATGAAAATTATATATTTTATTTCCGGTTTTCGTAAAATTACTCTGTACGGTGTGCTTTGAAAAACTTTGATTATTTTTTGCGACACCCTGTAGATGAACGTGAAGAAAAATCTGCGCATAATCGCGAAGGAAATAATTCCAAATCGAGAATCTATCTCACGCTACGCGGCTCGTATCTTCGCAAGATTCGAGCGAAATCGCGTACCTCGTTGCCTTTGTATATAAATTCTAGTCGTTGCGAGTCTCCTAGCCCTTGCGAGTTTCTCTCGAGCGTATCCAGCGAGGAGGTGCTCTCGGACGACGCCGTGCTCGCCGAGGCGCGTCAAGTTCTGTCTCCCGACCGGCAGCGGAGAAAAAGAAACGGAGAGAGAAAAATCCCACAATATCCGTGACAAAAAATCTATCACCGACAAAAGAAACTCCATTAAATTTTAATATCCACAAAAAAATTGTCACGGCAAAAAGCGTGAAAGAAACACGAGATATTTTTTCGGAAATACAAAGATTAGAAATATCTTTGAAATTTGCAATTTTATGTGCACAAAAAAGGTAAAGTTATAATCTTAAGTTAATGTCAAGGTGCTTTTGATACAGTCAAATAAAAAATATTCTTCTTGGTTTTTCCGACGTTCAAAGGTTTCGAACGTTTCCGAACGTTCCGACGTTCTTTGATGCTGTACAGCAGCATAATTTGGTTGGTGCCAAATTTTAAAAAATTTTCCCTATCTACATATCAGAATATTTCTTGTTGAGAATCACATTTTTTAACACAGGCTCTTATGGAAAGTTACAAAAAGATATGATTTTCGACAATAAATATCTCGACTTCTAAATCGAGAAACCTTTTAAAATTTGACATACAATTGAGCACCACGTTAAAGAACATATATGCAAAGTTTTAAGAAATTCTATAGAAAACCATTTTTACTATAGAACCACCTTAACATTCACGCGAGACACGAGCAAAGTCACAGGCAATCGCGTGGTTGAAATAAATCGTGGAACAGATAATGTACAAAGAAAGAAATATAAAATGATGATTCACGTCGATTAATCGAGAAATAGAGGTAATATAATAATATGATCTTCTAATTTTCAGTCGCCACGAACATCGGGGATTCGTGCACCGAGGACGTGCAGTGCCATGTGACCTTCACCACCCAAGCGGAGTGCCGGAACAACTTGTGTGGGTGTTTGCCGGGCTCTCACTTGAAGGATAAGAGGTGTTACAAATCCGTCGGTGAGATATCATCTTCATCAACGGTATACTCCGAGCCCTTTGTCCCAACCGTGCACCTTAATGTATATCCACACACAATGAAATCTTGAAAATAATATTAACCATTTTTACGACTATCATTTTTTATACCCGGATTTTTTTTGTAATTTTCACCAGAGATCGTTTATTCTTTTTTCATTCATTCATTTTATTATTATTATCTTTTATTTTAATTTTATTATTGTACTAACAGGTTATAGTGGCTTGGGTTCGCTTCGCTTCCCCGAAATAATCGTAAATTTTAACGTCAATTAAAAGTTGAATATCAACGTGATTTTTTCTCATTTTTCATTTCTGAGTAAAAATTTAGCATCATTCCTGAAGTACGAAATAATTTTTGATAAATCAAAAAATTACAGACACGCGACTTTCCAATAATTTTATTATTATTATTATTGTTATTTAGTTTTAATATTATATCTTTAATTTTTCAGGAGTCGGTCAGCGGTGCCTGACGTCGCACAATTGTTACGTCGAGGGTTCCCTGAGTTTTTGCGTCGAGGGATACTGTTCCTGTCCCTTGCAGCATCATCCGAACGCGGATCTTTCTCGTTGCTTAAAAAGCGCTGGTAAAAAATCAGGATGGCTCGAATTTTTTCTCTGTCATTCGTCGCACTCGTAATATTAGCACAAAATCGTGCTCATACATGAATCTCAATATTTTTTTTATATTTTTTGTGTTTGTATAAGAATTGGGGGACAATTGCTCGATAGATGAGGAGTGTACGACAATGGACTCGCGATGCTTCGGCGTTTGCGGTTGCAAGATCGATCACGTGCTGTCCAAGGACGGTAAACGCTGTCTCAAGGCGGCCAGCGCTCTCGGAGATCCGTGCGAGGAGGACGGCCAGTGCAGAGAATTTTTGAAGAACGCTCGATGCGGCGCTGAGGGAAAGTGCAAATGCAACTTGGATTTCAAGATTCGAGGGTCCGTCTGTCGTCGTGATTTTTGTGAGTTTTACGCGTACCATGCTACGATTATTATTAATAGTTTTTTTCAATATTTTGAAAAAAAGACAGACTTTAAACATACATCACTTATGAAAGGAGGTTTGATCATATTTTCGCTCGCACGAAAATGAAAATGAAATGAATGTTAGAAGATGAATGTTATTGAAATTTGGCGACAAGTTAAATATAACATTAATTTCAATATATGTTACATTTTAATGAAATAATTTGTACGTTAGAAACGATTGAGTCTCCTTAAAAATCTGTTATTATATATATGTTATTATATAATGCATCATTTGAATTGTAGACATACGAATGCTTGGACAACGGTGCAACACAGTAGTCGATTGCGTGAAAGGACCACCAGACGAGGATTTTGGTACAATTGAAGATATCAGAATTGATTGCATAAACGGTACGTACTTTCGATAATAGAAACTCAGTTATTAATGACAAAACGTGTGTAATGAAATTTTTTTTTCATAAAGGAATTTGTTCTTGCCCAAAGTATTACGAACTGACCGAGGATCGTCAAGATTGCATAGGATTCAGTGAGATCAACGGTACGATTTATTTACAAGGTATTTCGTATTTGATGCACAGAAAATGAATAACGCGTAAATTTTTAGGTTCGACGAGGTGGCACACATCTGCATTGTTCGCATCGATCGTCCTCGCAATTGCTCGATTTATTGTATAAATTTTTAGAAATTTAAAACGAATATTTTGGCGATTTTCGCGTTGTTACGATATGCATAAATATTATATATTATATATTTAAATTATATTTACATTATTTATTCAATGTTGCATAGTCTATATATGTACACAGACAAGAACGCTTTTGCCAGTCCGTACTCTTAGCACGTGTGTCGCTTAAAGTACAAGTTTTAATTTATGCGTTAAAAATTATTGAACGAGGCTATACAATTAGGTTACCGTATCCGACGAATAATTTCAGTGATCGGAAAAATTCTCTGACTCTGAAAATAGAAAAATATATAAAATTGACAGTTTATTATTAATGAAAGAGAAAAAGAATACTGTTTGTATACATTAGAGTCAAGATTTCTGGTGTCCGTGAGTTTTTAATAGAGACTTCACGCATTATATGACGATAAAAAAATGCAGGACAATCAATCACTTTTTATACGATTAGTTAGACGTTATAACCATCTTCGTTTGATCATGTCACTCGCTTTCTCTCCTATCATGTAAGTCGGTGCATTAGTGTGCCCTGAGACGAGTAGCGGAATGATGCTGGCATCGACGACCCTGAGACCCTCGATTCCGTGCACCTTGAGCTCTGCGTCGACGACGCCTGACTTTTCGCGGGGACTCATCTTGCACGTACCGACAAAATGACCCAAGGACGTCGTGACGTGACGAGCGGCACACGACCAGTAATCGTCGCTGTCGATCTCGGCGCTTTCGCAGCCGGGAAAAGTAACTGGTAACAGGGTCGCGTTGAAACGCTCGAACGCGCGAGTTGACGCAACCTCGATCGCCTGAAAAACAACCGATTTGTGGATAAACGGTGAAAAAATTAATTCAGATTTTCGGGTCGTTGGAAATGCTCTCGGAAGGACCGATTTCTAACAGAGTGAAAGCTTTTATGCCTCTGCGTCATCTTTCACGTCGACTCGCCGGAAAGAAATTTACGATCGAGCGACACGAAAAATATTTTCGCCCGGGTTTTATGATGTACGACGCGAGTGTTATTTGTGCCGCTTAAAAATCAAAAAGCAATGCGTTAGTTTTCCAAAGAACAGCCTTTGTGCATCTTACAATTTTACACAAGTGTTTTTAGTTCATTACTTATGTACGAAATGTATTTCTTCACAGCTTATCCGAGAGTTATACATCTTTTTGAAATAAATTGTAAACGACAATTAACGAGTAAAAACGCATCGAATCCTCGAAAAGTTCTGCGTTACCTTTCGGATTCCTCGAACCATCGTTCTGAGGTCGTCCTCGTCGTCGTAATAGTTCGCTTCGAGAACTGGCCAGTAGAACGGATTAGCGCTTCTCAGAGTGACTCTGCCCCGACTCTTTGGGTGAAGTAAAATTGGAACTATACTGAAAGCGTCCAACCCCCTGTAACCGTTGATCAATTTGTCCAACCACTCGTCCGTGAGGCCATAGATACTTTTAAAGCTACCGGAAACGTCCCCGGTCAGGGATCCGATACCGAGAACCAGCTCGATATCCGGTATCTCCGATTCTTTTTCTTTCTCGCTTGTAAAATTGGAGTATGACAGTTTGGAGGGTAAATCGTTCAGAAGATTCGACGAAAAGCCAGAAACTGGAAAAGACTTTTTTCCTGGTTTTCCTATAATGGAAATAAATTAGGTACACCTTTTAACTGATAATTATTTGCTACGTTTTAAAAGATTGAATAACTGTTGTTTTTTTTTGAGACCTGATTTTGGACTTTTCCTTCGAGTATTTATGAACGCGAGACCTTCGGCTCCCCCAGGAACCGTCAAAGGGCCAGTTCCGGCTAACAAATACTCCAAAGTATTGGCAGCATTCGAAGCAATTCTGGGCTCAACGATGGTCACGCTATCGTTGACCAGAAAAGTTAGAACTCCCATGCTCGTGTGATCCTGAAGATTAAATCCAACTGGCAAATCCTCGACAACTCTAATGCCGAATTTTTCAAGATGCTCCTTTGGCCCAATTCCAGAGAGCATCAACAGTTGAGGAGAATTCAGAGTACCGGCGCAAACAAGAACTTCTTTCGAAGCTTTGACAAAGTACCTGAAACGTGAAAGTTTTATTGCTGTGACATGGAATCTAAAACATTTAACGTGCTTGTGTGAAATAAACCATAATTACTCTTTGACAGGGAGTAATGAAACAAGTCGAATGAGAAGGTATTAAATCTTTATGGATATCTTTATGACCGCTATTAACTCAAGCGTGTAGTTTAAATGTATATTTCTTTTAGCATTATTTAAACTTTTATTTCATTTTAATAGGTATCCTACTAAAATTATGTTAACTATCTTCAAGTTTTCATAATTTTTTGGAAATTAAAAATGTTAGGAAGATTTTCATTCTATTCGTATCGTTTTAGATCTAAATATCTTGTATTAAAAAAGACATGAAGCCTCTCAAAATATCGGAATAAAGTGCATTATATGAAGTTATATGCATGCTCTTAGAAGAATCGCAAAATATCAATTCAAACATGTCGAAAAGGAAAAAAAGCGGCCGCGTTGTTGCTCGTATCGATTAAAAAATTGATGGTATTATATTTTATTAAAAAAGAATCATAAGAACGCAGGAATAAATTTTATCTTGATTATTGGCAAATATGAAAAATGATTCTGAAAATTTGAATAAATTCCTTTTTGTCAAAAACAAAAGTAGAAAAAAGACACTTGAACCTTCCAAATAATTCACGATCGATATTTTCTCAAAATAAAACGGTATAGAACTTTTAGCGTATATATGCTACACACGACATTCGGTACATTATCCACGTAGTCGCTACACTATAAAAAACGAATGCATGAATATACCTCGTAGCACGGAACGAAACTGGCACGAATTAACACCATTCGCAGCACTCTGTCAAAACACGATGAGCATTTACGAAAGGACATAATTGATTGAATTGTGAATTAATTTTTAACAAAATCGACAACTCTTCGAAAATTTTTCCGGAATTTTTAACTTTTAAAATAATCCATATCAATTCAATGTTGCAGCATTCACTACGTCTTGAAAAAAAATTGAGCATCATCAATTATATAAATCCTTCATTAATTATATATAAATTATATAAATGATATAAATCCATTAACCCTGCGTCAAATATACCCGGACAAATATAACTGAATAGTTCGGGGATCGTTAACAAAAAAAAAAGAGAAAAAATTCGCTGAGCGTAACGAGGAAAAATGAAAAACCGATTAAGGTGTTAATTACTTGAATTTTCGACTGAATTTTGAATCAGTAGCCCGGTAGAAAGTGTCGGGGTAAGACGTGTCGGGTCTTCCCAGGTAATTCGTTACCGAAAAACATTTTGCAATGATTCGACAAGTTCAATCGAGTGTCAGTGCCAGTGATTTTCAATCATACGAAAAGTGAATAGTTCAGTGTCTCAAATTTATAATATAGTTTCGAAATACTTTTAAAAAAATATCAGTGCAAATGTATTCTATATTGAAAAAGCGACGAAACCTCTAATAAATTAATTGGAATAGAGGGCATTATTCGAAGTTGTACGAAGTATGCGCCTAGAAGAACAGCCAAAATATCAATTCGAACATATGAAAAAAGTGGTCGCGGAGCCGGCCGCGTTCTCGCTCGTTAATTAAGGGGTTTCGATACCGTTGGCGAAAATAAATGAAGTTTTACATGTTAAAAGTATAGGGAATCCAAATTTATTAAGAACACGATGAAAATTTCAAAGAACGTTCTTTGCCACTAAACAAATTTATATAAATTCAGAAAAAAAAATCGTCTACATTGTTTTCGA
>JAPYYW010002429.1:0-23653 GCA_030522545.1 Cremastinae sp. A BG-2022a | reverse complement strand
TTGCGCCCCGTATAAGTAATATTTTTGTTATCTGCAAGAAATTTTGCCATCAAATATTCTGTTTTAAAAAAGACATGAAACTCATAATCAATTTATACACCGCATTAAACGAAATTGTATGAAGTACACGCTTAGAATAATTGTAAAACATCAATTCAAACACGTTGAAATGGAAAAAGCGGCCGCGCAGCGGCCGCGTTGCTGCTCGTATTTAAAAAAAGAGATGAAACCTCTAATCAATTAATCGGAATAGAGCGCATTATGCGAAGTTGCATGAAGTATGCGCCTATATAGAAGAACAGCAAAATATCAATTCAAACAAATGTCAAAAAAAGCGGTCGCGCGCAGCGTCCGTGTTGTCTCTCGTATTATTTAAAACTGAAATATAAAAATTTTGAATAGCTAAAAATGAAGCATCAGTAATAAACGTATGTGAATTTCAAACAGATTTTTACTTTTAAATATTATATAAAGCGTTTAAGGTTGAAATGTTCAAAAGAATAAGGTATAACGAGTTGACTATTGCGCCGTTCGCTTGCTTTATCTTAAGAAATTCGTAATACTTCATTTTGAAGCCATAAACATTAAATATTCTTCGTACGAACGGAATACGACGTACCGAAACGTGACCCGGAAAAATGTTGAGCGATAACCAAATATTTGTTCAAGTGGATTTAGAGTGTGAATAAGAGAACGTTTTAAAATTTTTATATAGATTACAAATTTATCTATTCCCGTATCACATTGAAGTGAAACGCATTTTTATCACCAATTTCAAATAATTGTTTTAAATTTTTGTTTAGTTGCTCATTTCGTGTCAATTTTTTCTTATTTTTCTAATCAAAAATTCCTGTCAAAATAATAAGTAAATTATCTCGTCAATTGACATTCGACGGTGAAAAAAACATTCACAAACTCGGTGAACATTGAAAAAATATATAAGGTAAACGTCCCAAAAGATGAACATGTCCAATCCCACAGTTGGACAATTTTTGCTCTATTATTTTTAACATTTGAGCCATTTATTTTTCAATAAAATCGTATGAATTATTTTTCATATACTAAGAGGTTTATTTTTTATAACTTTAATTTATTGGAACAAACTTGCTGAACCCTAGAGATAGGGTCTCTGTCTAACTATTGGGACATCCTTCGTATAAAAACGTTCAAGCATTTATTTACTATAAATATTGTCTAAAATTAATACATAAAATGAGTTTTGGATCACTGTAATATCAGACAATAGTTTAGAGGTGAATTTGAAGCAGATTTTTTTGTTTATATCTATTTTAAATAAAGATAAAGTATGAAAAATCCTTAACTGTCCAACTATCGGGACGTTTACCTTTAGTCGAGCGAATTTAGTCTCACCTTCGAGAGAAGATACCTGCGTTTCTCAAGACCCCGGTTTTTCCTCTCTCTCGCACGATTCCGAGTCCTCGCGAGGTGGTTACCAGTCTCCGGAGTCGCAGAGTGGGGAAGAGAGATCGTCGATCCTCGTGGATCCTCGGCGCGATCGGTTCGTCGAAAGCCGCCACCTGTTGTCCGCCTGGGGAACGTCTCGAGGCGTTCTGACAGGCCGCGCGCGCGCGTTATTCTTCACTTGCCCGGCGTAGGAGTAAGAAGGTACGCGCGTCGCGTTTCTCTCCGAGTGACGCTCACCGATTTTTCCGCGATTATACTTTTCCGATTTTTCCGTTACGCGGCCACGAGAAGATTCGTCGCTCACGTGAAAAAAAAATTAAAAATAAAACATGAAAGAAACAAGTTTCGCGCACTAATTTATGTATTTAAGAAGTACTCACGGTCGTTGAAAATATTTAAAAGGAGTAACAAAAATAACAATGACAAGTGTCTAGTATAATTATCGATAAAAAAGAGGGAATTCGTGAAAAAAAAGTCGAGTGAAAGAGTGTGAATAATTCGTTCTCGGAATTGTGGATGAACGCGTGCAAATGTGTACCCGAGTGCTCGTAAATATTTTTTCGTCTCCATCCTCTGTTTACATTTTTACGACATCGATCGAGAATTGGAAATAACTGCTGGAATTTAACGCTATTATTATTCGTTAAGATTTCAGCAACGAGAAAAACATTGCGTTTCGAGGAGAAATAAGAAAGCAAAAAATCGTCGTTCGCGATATCTGATAAGAAGATCGGGTTATCGAAATCTTCGGGCTTACATAATTTTTATTATTCCTTTTATACGCATTAAAATCAGACCGGGTTGTGGGAGAATCGCAAGAAACGTGCGATCTTAGCGAGCAGTCTCGAGATTTCTGGCCGCGCGTCCAGAACTTCGAGAAAATACGAGTTTCTCTCATTCGAACGAGAAAATAAGTAAAAGAACGAATTCGCGAACGAAAATATAGTGTTTCATTATTTATTAATGAGTTGAGTAAAAGAAGAAGCTTCTCGAATATATTGCAGAAAGGGAAGAAAAAAAAATGTTGGCGATGTCAAAATAACATGGCGGATCCACGTGCGAGCTAGCGAGGCTCCACAGTGCGTGCAACAGGTGACAATTCTCTGACGATTTTCGTGGGATTTTCTCGTGAATAATCGCGCGAACGGTGAAGAGCACCGAAGAGAAAGTTTTCTTCTTGTTTCCGAGGTGCGTCGGGAGAGTGTGATTTTGTTTTTCTTCTTTTGTTCTCCCGAGTGAGCCGAAGTGGTGATGAGTTTCGTTTTTGTGGAGATAAGTGAGCGGCTGTTAAAATCCTAGATCTGGATATGACGATTATTACGATGGAGCTAGTCAAGAGCCTGTGCGTCTTTTCGATGCTCTTGATGGCACATCTCGTTGAGGCGGACGTCAGGTCTGAGGAAAGAGGTTGGTCGATTACGTATTTTTAAAGCTACACAATACGACCTCTATTGAGGATTTATATGAGCCATATTTTTTAAAATATGAAAATTTGATAAATTTTTGATATTTTATTCTTATAATCGTGTGAACAAATTTTGTGCAAAATTTGAAATCATTTTATTGAGTGGTTCAAGAGTTATCAAACTCCAAAGATGTTGATATTTGGCAGTACGTTAGCTCTACTCTTTATTTCTCTGCTCATGATCATATTTCATCTGGAATTTGGCTGCTTTAAAACACTATTTCTATTTTGGAATAAATTTTCACTCAAAAAAACTCCTCTGCAGTTTTAAAAAGCTAAATTTAAGATAAAATATGGTCATGAGTATATAGAGAAATAAAGAGTAGAGCTAACGTACTGCCAATTTTTTAAATATATAATTTTATAACTAAATATATGTTTATCGTAAAATAAAGTATATTTAGAATAGAATCTAAACAAAATATAATTAGTTCCATAATAATTAGTATAGTTATCAATTTCGTACAGTACAATTTATCGTTCTTTTCTCTCAGTGTATTCGTAACAGTGTTCATTTTGAATAGAAAAATTCCAAAACGTTTTACTAAATTTTTTTTATTTTAATTGTTTGAACAATGAAAAATGTTTAAATTATTATTAAAATATGCTCAAGGTGCTAATTGATAGTCAAAGTCAGATTCAAAAAATTGGCATCTTTTTAGCAAAAGCTAGAGTCTGGATTTTACGAATGTAATGTCAAGAATTTACTTTTCTCTAGGATTGTTTGTTCCATATATCCTTAAGGATAGAAAAAAAAATTATTTTTCTCTTCTATTGTTCTTTCGAGTTTCGATAAAATTCGAGGAACCTCTCATTTTGTTTATTTATTTTCGTAAATGTACGTCGCGCGGACATTTACTTTTTAATAGCTATAATACGGTGGTGGGCGCCCCTAGCCATCGACTCTATTTTGTCATCTGTTTCGCATGACCAAACTCAGTAGTTGAAACTGGATCAAGGCGAACCCGTTGCTTATTTATTTTTCTTTACTCATTTTTTTTATTCTCACACGTGTGCGCACTTGCTGTTTAAAGAATAATACAGTATTTCAAGAGCATTATGTTTTCATTTTGGTTTCGAAGTTCGTTGAGCGAGGGGGAAAAACGCCATGGTGTCCCGCCATCGCTCTCGAGCTCGTGTAACACCATGAGTTAAATATATCTTGTTAAACGATTAATTAAGCCGTAATGAGATCGTCTCGAGAAAAGTTTGCCAAGCGAGGGAAACACGTCTTTTAGTTCCTTGTGAGACTCGCGAGAAATCAGGGAACGACGTTGTCCTCCTTAACAATTTTTTTTCGTAATTTTACTGATATTTTTAACATAATAATCCAGATATTGATTTTTAAAAATTGCTACATACTCACAAAGGCTTTTGTGAGTTTGAAAGAGTGACGATTTCTAAAAATTCATATCTCGATTTAAAGCTTTGTAAAATTTTACGAACTTTTTCATATAGTATTAAAGATAAGATTGGTGCAATTTTTTAAGAAAATAATCTGTCTCGATCGATTTTGCAGTTAAATTCACCTTCAAGCTGCGCCTTATTATTTATCGCTGATATTACGCGTATCTCTATCAAAGAAAACACTCTTTGTATTTTACCCGATAGACTTCGGGGAATAGAGCAAACAAAAGTCAATGAAAATATTCGACGGCCATGGCGTGATAACTTATCTGTATGGAATAATTAAAAAAAAAAATTTATCGCGAAAAATGGTTTATTCATCCAATTTTGTGTTTCTGATAATTCATTTCTTAACAAGTATCGTTATGATTCAAAAGTAATTCAGCGTTACTTTCTGTACGCGTTTGCATGTGCGAAACGGTGGAGCCAGCCAAGCGTAAAGCAAAAAAGCGAATCGAAGTCTCGAGCCCGGTCTTGCGAGCAAAAAAAAGGACAGAGAGAGAGAGAGAGAGAGAGAGAAAAAAATGCACGCCATCGTTGCCCACAATACGTTATAAATTCTGTCTGTATTTTACAATGCAGCCAAGTGAACGTCTCGGAGCTGCACCGAGCTCCAATCCGTGAAAGTACAAATTCGTTCCACGCATAAACTCGATCGTGCACTTTTCATATATTAAATCGAAGTTGAGTATGCGCGTTCGTCACGTTTCCATACGACCCATACTCTTATTCTTTACAATCTTTCCTGTAATATATTGAAAAGTTCCGATAATGACTCCAAGAATTAATGATTTTCTTTATCAGGCGGGAAAAAGTGTGACGTTCTCGCGCGTGTCAAAAACATTCGGATACGACGCGTCGGTGGAATGTGTCATTGGAATGGATTTCGCTTTGCGTTTTACGAGAGCGGTTTTGAAGAAGGCGAGCGGGGGAAGAATAATGAAAAAGCCCTGACGAGCTGGATGCCTCGGTGATTCTGCGACGAGCGGTTAACGTCTTCGAATCTGATGTGCATCGAGTCTATAGACGATCACGTCGATGCGCAAAGCGACGCTCGTATCAAGAGACCGAACGCAAAGAGCCTCTGATCACGGATGACAGATTGGTGCACACAATTTTTCAGTGTACCATGCGTTCCAAAAGCTCGTGTCGGTAAAACGCGCGACGCGATCCTCTCGCGAATCCGTTTCTCGCGATGTTTACTTCGGTCTTTGAGACGTCCTGTGCAGACTCTCGTATCTCTCTTTCTCTCTATCTCGGATGATTGCCCGTGTCAACGTTTACGATAGATAGCTCAATTGCTCTTCGCGTATGTGTAATGCTGAAGTGCGCTAACGATAAGTCACGTTCCGCTCTTCTGTGTGTATACATAAACACACGTGTGCGGGCGGTTACTTGTGTGAGACTTCGGGACAAGCGATTTCGAGACGTTTATATCTCGCGCGCGAGAAAACAATCGAGGGGAATTCCACGGGAACGTGCCATCGACTTTGGCTTCGTCATTGATATACTCTATATTTTCATCCAATAAGCACCCTCGATCGATCTTCGATTCACTTTCGAAATTATATCTATATATAAGTAATCATAATCGAAAAGTTCTTTCTAGTGTATCATTATTTTTTATGAAGTATAAGTGGATGTCACGCGCTTAGAATGAAATAGGCCTTCCGAAATGTTGATTGGTTCTCGAAAATTTCGTTTTGTTTCCATGGTGGTTGTAACCGAATTCATTTTGATGTAAATTGACAGTTCGTAAAAGATAAACTAACATAGATTCTCATCAAAACGTCAATTTTTGACTCTAGAAGCAAAAGTTAGCACGCGCGAAGCGCATGTCGCATCGCCTATAATTTTATACACTGTAAAAAATTTTTCGGTATTAACCAAATTGTGTGAGTGGTAGAAGGAAATGGTGTAAAATAATAACACCGGTGTGTTTGGTAAAAGATTTAGAACGGTATGATTTTGTTGATTCCACGGGATTAAAAATAGATATTTTCAGCAACAGGAATAATAGGGCAGAGCTCGATACTTTCTTGAAAAAATGAAAATTATCTAGCTTCGTCCATCCCTAATCAGCAATAAAACTTTGTTTACGTTTCTGGAAGTTCACTCTCTATTAAGTAGCAATAAACGGACGAAAACTATCGCGAAAAATTTAGTATATATGTCACAAAACGATATACTTTATATATATACTAAAACCTCCCATAAGTCATACTCTCATAAGTCATATTTCGAACCTTTCATTTCTCATATTTTCTCCAACATCTTTATCCCCTCTCCAATGTAAAACTAATGTATTGCGATTATACGCATGCGTAGTCGAGTTTTTGGAACTTCAGTGAAGGAAAAGGGGAAATATGACTTATGAGAGGTTTCTCCGTCCCAACTGTATGACTTAGGGAGGTTTTAGTATAAATCAAAATTTTTCTAATATACATGCATGGATTATTTTTCCCTATATACAAAGAAGTTTATTTTTCTTCATATTAAAATATTCTAGTATTTAATTTAACTTAATTTAATTTTTAACATTTCGGTATTAAACCATAAGATGGGTTTTGAATTGTTAAAATATCAGACAGTAACTTAAATGTGAAATTAAAAAATATTACTTTGTTTGAATATTTTTTAAATTGAAGTAAAAGTAGGAAACCCCTTAGATGTTCAATTATTGGAAGTTTAACTAAAACATGTTGTATATATTTAATTTTATTTCTATTTTTGGAAACAATGAAAAACGAGTTATTGTCAAGATTTTGTGTGTATTTTTAATTTCTTATACGTGCTTTACGTTCGTATAAAAATCTTTTCCTCTTTCGCTCATGTCTCTCGCAGAATTTTAAACTACTTATTGTGCTACTAAATAAATTTATAAATTTGTTGAAAAATGTGAAAAATCATAGGTGCATGCTCTTTCATATGTTTTTTAAATTCTGTAGAGAGATGGACGTTTCTCTCGATTCATTCTCGGCGACCGGTCGAGACTCGTCCTTCTGTTCGCTATTTCGAGATGGCTCGCGTGTTCACTCGAACGTCGGAGAGAAAATAAAGGTAAAGGTACAAGAGAAGAGATCGAGCCCGAGCAGTGAGTTCTTGGCTCACGCCGTGAATGGGATTTCTGCCACCCCCGTTAAACCCTCGCGGCAGGGTGTCCCTTTTTTTCCAAGAGGCACAAACTCGCCCGAATTCCAGTTTTGCCCTGTTGCCGGATCTTTTTCTCCTCTCTGTCTCTCTCCCTCTCTTTTCCACTTTTTCTCGTAAAGATGAATTCCAGTTAATTCGCAGCTAGGCCAACATTTCTTCTCGCACACTCGAAAATTTTCTTTCCCTCGCCGAAACGTCCAAAGTATCGACATAACGAAATTTTTCTTTACTCTATTTCGGAATAAATCCTTTTTCGCTCTCTATTCTGGAGCTCGCGGTAGGAAAAATCGCTCCCGGTCACTATAATAATCCCAGGGATTTAATTCACGGTGAATGATTAAAGCAGGCTTCAATTGGTATGGGATGAAATCGCGCGCGTGACTTTCCCACGTATTATCGTTTGGGAAAATAAATATAAGAGAGGTACAGAGAGTGCTGTACACGCGCGAGAGGGAAAGAAATAGAGAAAAATAAATAGAGAGAGACCGAGAGAAAAATCCCTCCTTCCAAGGGTCAACTCCACTTGAACCGATCCCGATGACGAGCTTCGTCGCGATACCCGCACCGATGACGCATCCCCGCGAATCATCTTGTCGTCTCTTATCCACTTCATCGCTCATCTGAAATCCAAGATTTAAAAAAATTCAACTTTCTTACTCTCTCGATATATATATTTTTTTTTCATTCGCATGTGGATCATAACAAAAAATATATTGGTGAAAAACATGTCGAGGTGCATCGATGCACGTGCACTTTATATTCACAGGTTGAATATATTTCTTTGGAAAGCGATTAAGATGAAAAATTGATACTTTTTGTTCGCGATCTCTGTTTTTCCTCGATCCTGAATTTTATTGTTAAAAGCTCGCGTATCGAGTTTCTGGACATCATGCGACGAGCGTACTCCGTGATTTGCCCAGAGCTCGCAGACCGGCGCGTCGAAAACCGCAGACTCTTCTCGGCCGTTGCAGAAAGCCGCTCGCATTCTTAGCAGGGATCGAATTGCTTCAGTCCGAAGAAGAAGAAGGAAAAAACATGAAGAAATGAATGTGCAGCACAAAAAGAGACGCGAACGAGAGAAAAAACTTGTGCAAGTTCCTCTATGAAAGAGAATAATGCATTAAAAAAATTATTTTTCTCTCTATTTATATCCGAGCGTGCACCTGAATAATTACGAGCTCGAATTCACGTGTTTTTTCTCGGGCTTTTCATCACTGGAAATCGATCCTGGTTATAGAGACGTCGTTCGGGGCAATCTTTAGAGCCATTTATTAAAATAAGTATAATAGGGATTTGTAGAAAAAGATAGGAAATTCGTATAGTGGGAAATGAGAAAAATTTTGATGACCGGAAATGGGAAATGTCTTGAAGAAGCGCTGGCCATCCCGAGGAATGGGAACGAACTTCCTCCGGAGAGGGGCATGCAAACTTGTCCAACATATTCGCGAAACTGGTCTGCCCGCTTTTCACCGAAGGCATTCTCGGTCGCCACACAGGATTTTTCTGGAAAATGTCAGCGAGCGTACGACAGGAAACGGATGTCGATCAAACCGCAATTTGACGAATGAAGAAAATATACGCGAATTTCTCTTCCAGCGTGAAACAAATAAACCTATCGTATCATTTTATTTTTATTCTTGTTTTTCGAAATCGAGCATGTAAATACAAATTTAGATCGGTGTGTAATATTTTTTTAAAAATTCTATGAAAAATGTTGACCGTCTCGATTTATTTTCGCTGCATATTCGTCTCCTGGCGTGTTACATTCAGCGCCGACACTCGAGACTGCACGCATCGTGCTGCGTTGTCGAGGCTCAAAAATTGCTTCACAACTTCGTGCATTTTTTTTTATACTTATATTCAAGTTCCCGTGTGCACAGGGAGCGAGTTGACGAACAAAAAACATCAAGAAAGAGAGAAACGAGTGAAAAAGTATCCTGTATCGTCGTGGACGTTCCGCAACGATTCTTGCCTCGGGCGTTTTATTCGCGTGTTCCCTGATGATAGTCCTCGGCTACCAGTTGAATCTCTTCTCCATCTAGAGAAAAAGTACATTTTTAAGAAAAGAGAGCTCTCAAATTGCCGGACAGTACAAATTTTCATTTATTTTTCGAATTTGTTTATTTATTCTTTCAAATTTCTTATCAATTATTTTCTCCCTGTTTACAGTAGTAAATCTTTTACTATATATTTTTTACAGTACTTCCAAAGTGCTTCGTATAATGTATACATAATTCTTGGACTTTTTCATCTGTGTGAAGTTTTTTCATTTATTTTTCAAGTATATTATTTGTTTTACATTTTTTATCAATTATTTTCTCTCTGTTTGCAATAATACATCTTTTGCTGTATGATTTCCAACAAATATACTTTTACAACGGTTTGTACCCATCAAATTCTTGGACGCTTTCATTAATTTCAAAAATTTTTATATATTTTTCGAATTTATTTAAACAAAATTTTATTAATTATTTTCAATCTGTTTGCAATAGTTAATCTTCTGCTGTATCTTTTCAAAAATACTTTTAAAAAGTTTTTTTTTATATATAAATTTGTCTTGGACGGTTTTTCTCAATTTGCTCATTCTCGATCTTTTTTCTGGATATCAAAGGGCCGGTCGAGCCCATGTCGTTGAATCTGAGGGAGAGATTAAACGCCGGAGAACCGGGGCGGTTCGGTATGAACTTGAATAGAGACAAAGAAAAGCGTTTTTATCCGTAACGTTGACGAGTCAGGCTCGTCTCTCGAATCTCCTCTTCCTTCCTTCTTGCTCGGCGCTCATTGATGGATCGCCGAAGATCCTTGAGAGGAAACTCATCTCAAGGGTTACGGACACGAGTCTCGGGCTTTGAACTTGCACTCCGCAACACTTCCCGGGATATCGCATGCACGGGCGCGTGTCTCAACTTCCGGTTTCGTCGTTTCTGATGCCCTCCTTTATTTATCTTCGCTTTTAAACTCTTCCTTTGCATTCGTATTTTATTTCTTCACTTTACATTTCAACTCTTATTTTCTTTCATCTGGCTCGATCCAGTCATATATATATTTTTTATATTCGTGCATTATTTCATTTATATATTCCGCATATAGTGTAACATCAAAATCTCTATTTTTAATCCAAGATTCGCACAATTTTTTTTAATTTCCCGTTAATTTGGCTCCGGAATAATTTTTGGGAATTTTGCCAAGCGTCGGTCCTTCTCTCTCTCTCTCTCTCCTTCTTTTCGCTCGTATTTCCTTGGCGATGCTCCGCTCTCGTTTCTCGGGTGCGAAGTGAGCGCATGCGAGACGCGCGGTGGAGTTTAATTGAGGTTGATGAGGGAGACGAGCGTATTGGCCCGGAATTCAATGCCGAGATGATGTTCCATACGGGCTCTCGTGAACTCTTTCTCTCGATCTCTTTCTTAAGGAATTCCCCAGCTAGAAGGGTCAATCGATACTTTTCCATTTTTGCGACCGTTCGCGACATATTTTCAAAACTCGCGAAGATTGAAAGTCTTCGAATGAGAAATTTTCCTTTTAAATACGTATAAGCGCTGTTGGAGGCTCGCAAGATAAACGTCCCAAATTAATATGTCCCAAAAGTTGATAAATATTTTCTTATATTATTTATTTAAATGTTAACATTTTTTAACGAAAAATATATTATTTTTTTCCATTAAAAAGCTGTTTTTTCTCTATATATTAGAATACACTCGCTTGTATATATTGTTTAAAATTAAAATATAAAGAAAAATGGTACTAGATGGTTTAAATGCCAGACAGTAATTTTTAAGTGAATATAAATTTATCTTCTTTACATTTAAAAAATAAAGTTCAATTTTATTTAAGACGTTTATCTTAAAGAAATTTTTTAATTGTCATTATTATATAAAAATATTATCAATCGTATACTTGAAAAAATACAACTCATGCATTAAAGTTGTTTATTTCGCTGGTTAGAAGATGATTCGATCGAAAATTGCTCGAAACCGAAAACTACCCCGTCGCAGCTGCGAGATCGCTCCGTTCGCTTCCTTCGGGCGGAATCGGGAGAATCGAAAGAAAAAAAAGGGGACAAAAAACAACGCGGTCGTACGTGTCCACGGACACACGCGTACCAAAATGAGTTCGCGAGAATTGCGTGAGGAACGCGGTTATGGAGATCAAGAACCTCCCTTGAGAAGGTGAAGAAAGCGAGATGTCGGCGAGGGAGAAGCGAGAGAAGGAGAAAGAATGAGAAGAGGAATCGCGTTTTGCTACCGCGTCGATCCTTCATTATATACGCGAGCACAAAAAAAACCGCATACAAACACACGCATTTATACCTTCGGAATTCCTGCGAGAAGACTCGCGGACTTGTGTACAGGATGTTCCAAACACATTCTTATATACCGAAAATTCAAAAATCATCAGGATTTTAAGGGAATTACACCGTTGAATGAAAATTAAAAAAAAAAATTTAAATATATAAAATTTTGGGCTATATGGTATTTTGATTGTTTTAATAAAAACAATAAAGTATATATGGGGCTTGATCTAATAATGGATATATGATGGGATTGATGATTCGTATATAGTCAGCATTTGCTGCACGGATCGAAAAATTTTCAAGTGCGCGTTATGTTTTGGAATTTTTTCGGTAATACAGGCGTTTGCTCATCATCGGCATCGACTCATGGGACACCCTGTACGTTTTATCCCATTGAGGCATAATAACCGTGCAGTTTCCCAGCGCGTCTTCAATGGGCGAAGATTGCATGCTACCAGAGACCTCGAGCCGGTCCTCCGTGTCTATTCTCTCTCTCTTTCTCTTTAACCGTTCTTCTGCCCCTTCCTCGGAGGTTTCTCGAGGCCTCTCTTGTCCACCTCAACGCTCGATCCTCCTTTCTCTGCGAGAGACGCGACCGCGTATAGCCGCTCTCACGCGGAGGGCAACCCCTCTCTCTCCCTCTTTCCCCGCTATCGTCAAACCTCCAACTTCGTATATTTCATTTTTCCAGGCTACACGCACGCCGTTTAAATAATCGTGCGTTCGAGAGAAATATTTATTCGCAAATTCATTTACGAGCATTCATATATGATCGAATAGAATATGGTATGTCTATATATGGTGATTATTTATATAGAGTCATAATCGACTGAGAATATGTGGGTTTTGGAACTTTTTATTATTAATTTTTAAATATCCTGCCTATAGTATTTTCGTTATTTACCGAAATGTTTTGATTGTTTTTTTAAACTCATTCAACTCTGTAACTTTTAAAATGTATCAATTCGATTGTATTTCCATGTCATTTGAATCAATTATTGGAATTGACCCCCTTCGATTTTGCTGAAATTTGTGGTCAGAAGTATTCTTTTATCATAAAATGAAGTTCTGCTGAAGAAAAAACTCTTTTTTTTACATTTTTTCTAAAGTTATGGGAAACTGAAAATTTTGCCACATTAAGTGTTTTTTGAATTTTACACCCTCTTTACTTATTTCTATAAGTAAAGTGAAAATCTATAAGAATCACTCACTTTCTGTATACACTGTAGAAAAAAATATTCCAAAAATTATACTCAGGGAAAAAATCTTTTTTAATTTATTCGTAAAAAAAATGACTCTTTTATTTACTGAAATTTAGGTCTTAATAAAAATGTCTGAAATTGACATTCCATTCTGAATCATATTATTTTTTTTATCGTCGCGAGCACTTCCTCCGAGTAATAAAAGAAACCGGCAGGTAAAGATTTCGTAGCTAATGGTCCGTCGGAGCGAGGGGTGAAAAAAAATGCACAACGGGACCGAGAAATTAACGTGTGATAAAAAATATATGCCCCGTATGTGTTTTCGCACACACAAGGAGCCTCGGGCAAAGATCCAGCGAGTTCCAGCAATGGAACGAACAATTTCCAGGAACGGCGCACGAGAAGGAAGCTTGTGGTCGCTCTCGTGAGTACAGAAGCGTTAAAAATCATACAGCAAAAAGGCTGGGGATGTCATTGACCGTCGATAACTTGGATCCGAGCATCAGAGTCCGCGTGTGGTTCTGCACCCCTTCGATTTATTCAATTCAAACTAAAAACAAAAAAAAACGCACGAACAATGTATCGTGCAGAAAATTCATCCTCAGTTTCGAATAAATGAAGCCTCGATTACATTTCTCATTGACATTTAATTTTATTACGGTACAGGATACTTTATTATTACGATTTATTGAGAGGAACTTTATGAAAATTATTGTTTTTCTCTGTCGTCTCGTATTTTGACGTTTGATAAAAGTCGAGTGAGAAATATAATCGTCCGTGTCGACTCGCTCGGAGAGTAGAGACTCGTACGAAAGGGTCTCGTGGACGTTCACCTCTCGGACGAGGACGACAATGAGGAGCATAGCGCGCAGCGCACACGAGAGAAGCGAGAAGAGAGTCCGCCTCGGCGTGTCTTTTTCTCGCTCGCGCGAGTCCCGGTTCGGTGCCCGACGATCCGCGGCGACATATCTGGGCTCTTTTCTCGGAGACGAGTTGCCCGATTTGGTAAAGAGACGTTGCCGGTATCCGTCGACGTATACCGCGTGCGCGGGCACCTCGTCTCCGCCAATTCTTTTTTCGCGTATCATTTTTTTTTCTTCATGCGCCTGTCATTCTCCGATATTTCATGAGACTGATATCCATTTTTTTTGTGTCCAGCGAGTCGCGAGTACATTTTTCCTCTCTTTGCTTTCCTGAGCGATTTCTCCCAAATGTATCCATGCGTCGATTCACTCACGTGTGAATGCAGCCAAAATACGTTACGCCATGTGGATTCGAAAAAATGCATCCTCGCAAAGAAAAATTCTCCGGGCTTTGTGTTTGGGTAGGGACGAGCACGAGGAACGGAAAAAAAAGAAGAAGAGATGAAAAGTTGGATATAGAAGGCGGGGGAAAGAAAGAGCCTTGTCAGGTTTGAGTTACCTGAGCCCGAAACTCTCATTGTTGCGTCTCTTTTTTTCCTCCCTCTACTCTCTCTCTCACTTGCTCTCTCACACACATTCTCCTTTCCTCTCTCTTTTTTTTCGACGGTATCGCGTCGAATCGTACACGTTGTCAAAAGACATCTCGAATATAATCGAGGCTCTTCCTCGAGCTCGATTCTCCGAGGAAAGAACGCAAAGTCGAGGCTGGAAACCTGCGGCTGTTTGTAGGTGGCGACCGAATTTGAAACTCCGCCAGTCCCGAAGAATGCGCACGAGCACAAAAAGATTGCAGGCGTCATGGTAAAACTGTCGCGAAAAGACGAGTCCTTCTCTTTTACTTTTTTTCCCCCCTCGTATATACACTATTTTTCTCTCTCATCTTTTTGCCACGGTTTCTGCACCTTTCGCCATCCGGAGAGTTATATTCAGCTCGTTGCACCGTCCATAAATTTTTATTCTTTTTTCTTCTTATATATTGTTTTCAGTAGAAAAAAATTGCACGGATGTTCGTTTATTTATAATGTGTTTTTGTACTTTCAATATTCATTTTTTTTAAATGTGCTATAAATAGTCGGTGGAATATTAAAACATACTTAATGTAAATACACGAGAAGCTTTTGTGAGTTCCGAGTCAGGAAAAATTTCTTCGATGGTGGGATCACAATCGGAGTTGAGTTACCGCCGAGACAGCGTAATTGGTGGCGAGGCACCGATTCGCCGAGAGACACTTTTCAAAAGATAATATATATTTTAGCCCGGGCGATCCGTCGTGTTAATCGCGACTCGGTTCCCATACGCGGAACAACGCGAGACGATACCAGCGGCCTGTGTAACTTTACACCCGATCGTGTACGTTTACCGAGAGCTCAACCTGTTCACATTTTCCATACACGCTTAAATATGCGCGTACAGTAGTCTCAAAAAATTTTAATTTATCATTTTTAATCACTCATATATTTTTTAAAGTATAATTTTAAATGAATTTATTTGAATAAAGTTTAAAAATGTTGTAAAGCACAAAAATTTAGCGATGGATCTTTGTCACTCATCGCGATACTCTTGCGACATGCTGCCGGGCAAAAACGAGTCAACCCTGTTTTTCTGGCCTCCCGGAGTCGAGGCTCTTGCGAACTTTTTTCCCCGCTCCATGTAATTTCGATGCCAGCTTATAGCTTGCTTGTCGTGGAAAAATATAGTGAAAAAAAACGATGCTAGCCACGTGCAGAATGCCAGCTACACATGCTGATATGAAATTATACATTTTTTCCCACCCTCCTGGTTTCTGCATATATATCGCGACTTTAAACGAGATAAAATTTTTGATGTAAACACTTGGCACGTTCTCAGTCAAGTCGAAGAAAATAAACAATCTTAAAAATAAGTATATAATACTTAAGTATTATTACTTAAGTATTATAATACTTGAGTAAAATAAACAATCTTAAAAATAAGTATATAATACAACACCAAAGATAGATAACACAAGTTTTTATTAAAAATACAAAATTTTCTAAAAATATAATATATTATAAAGAAAATTGTATTATAATAGTAAGTAAATATTGAGAGAGAGAAAAAAAGTTTGAGCGATTTCGAGTTTTGACAATTTTTTCGGTTCGCCGAGCTTACGAGGACCGAAAAATGGTCGTCGCGACGTCGAGAGTCTTCGGCTTGAAATGGTCCACCCTCGCGAGTGTTTTCTTCGTTATTCCGTCCTTTTCTCCCATGAGAACGAGTCCCGAACCTCCATCTGCGGTATTGTTCGCGATCCACGATCTCTCGACGCCCGTATATATACGCGCAGATTGCATTCACTCTCTCGAGGATAGATCTCAATGACTACACACAACACTATTAATGTCCTTCCGTCTTGTACACCATTCTCGACATTCCACCTGCGATTCGTTCGCCCTTTTTATTATTCCTCTTTCAAAAAAAAAAATTACTCGACGAGATGCGGTGCGGACGGATAATTTATGATTTTTGTTTTATTTTTTTAAATGAAAAATAAACAGGAAAATATTAGAAATATTTCAGCCATGAAAAATATTATAGTCTATAGTGATTCCGTCTCCGGTTTTTTTGTTCTTAATTTTTTTAATACCAGGACGCTAAAAATTTAAGGAATCGCGAAGAAATTTCATCGCGGTGTGTGAACTCATCTGTGAAACGAGCCAAAGAGCGTCGAGGCGTTAAACACGGGCTTGATCGTCTGGTTTTGGAGATCGGAGACCCCTAAAAAACCTCCCACGATTCGGTTCGCCGTTGGGGATAGAGTAGACGCGGCGCGACCGGGACCCGTATACGGACGGGACATTCTCGAACGTCTCGAATTCGCGTAATGCAAGAACAACGAGCTGGCGCGACATCGCCATAATCATAAAATCATGAAAAAAGTGGCAAGGTTCGAACGTATCGATTTCTCCTTTGTTTTAATACAAAAAGCTTCCAAAAGCTTAAATTCAAATAAAAAAATAAATAAAGAAATTTATTCCAGTGCTTGAAAATATTAAAAAAAAAGAAACAATTTGTTCTACGAGTATTAAAAAATTGAAATTTTTCAATTATTTTCTTGTTCCAAGTCATGTTTTCTGCTTCGTAATATTTACTCGCACATGAGAACAGTTTATTGTAATTTTATTCGTCAGCGTCGCGTTAATTTGTTTTCGTGGCCGTGCGGAGCTATTAAACGGAGCGGATTAAACGTTTTTACAAATGCCCGCGCGTGTTGAAGAATAGTATGGAAGTGTATTATTATACAAATCTGACAATGGAACATCGCTAGAGACCGAATAACGAACGGTCGAGCGCTTTTTCTCAGCTCGTGTCAGACCTCGCTTCAACTTATATTGGAACGAGGAAATGAACGCAAAAATATGTTGCCCCTAATTTTTATTCGACACTTTTATTTGTCTGTTGATTTCATAACGCGAATATATCGTTACACATAAAAAAAAAGAAAAAAAACGTGGACTCTTCGATCACGAGAAAAGATAAGGAGAACCACGCACGACGTTATTGCTCTCGCCGCATGTATACAGACGCAGAATCGATCGATTATTGAAATAGGACACCGCGTATATCTTATCTTTTTCGAGGCTTGTCCGCGTCAGTCTCCTTCTTATTGACAGCTCAAAAAGAAAACTTGTTCGAACTAACCCGATATTTTCAATAAATTATTTTTATCGAATTAATTGAATTGTAAAAAAAATTGGGCAGACCACTTCTAAAACATTATTTAAAAAGTAATGGCATATAAAATGTTTTTGAAATAAAAAAAAACAATTTATTTTTTTTTCTTGGACTATCATTTCGAGTATTTCTTGAGAAGAAATCGTATACCACGTGGTATTTTTTGTTGTTCAGCGAGGGAGTAATTAAGCCTCGAGAGTTCAATTTCCCACGGCTTTTGAAGGAGAACGCGCTCCGTTATATTCTCCCATAGGATTCTAATTTCCATCCAGGATTCATTCGCAAAGAATACACCGAGTTGTCTATTCTCGTGATTATTGCGCGTTGTGCATACCTCATCGGTTCGCGACTATAAATATCCAGCCGGAGATGAAAATAAACAGGGGCTCGACCGGGTGGACGATGTACAAAATTTTGGCATGTTATTTTTCCTCGAGATTGAGAGATAAATTATATGTGGATTCGGATGGTGGATACGAAAGGAAGCAGGAAAAGAGCACGAAATAAATATTTTCAAGATTTAGGAAACATCGGAGGTACTTGGAAAAAATTCTATAAAAGTTTTCTCAGACGCTCTTATTCTTGCGTAAAAATTATTCTCGAATTCTCACGAGACGATTTTTTTTTTTAAAGAAATTAGTCATGTTTTCCGTTCCCTCGAGAATATGAACGCGATGTTTGGGAACTTGAAATGCGAATGAGGCGAAGAGAATGATGGAAAGGGAAGCGGAGAACGTGCCAGGTGCTGGAGAGGCAAGGAGGCAGCCGGCTTCGTATCCAAAATACACGGGAGATGAGTGAGGAGAGAAAAAGAAAACCCGGAAGCTGGGTGGCTACCGAGAATGTACGTCCTGTTCCAAGGACCCGTCTCAATTCTCTCTCTGTTTTTTCTCTCCTTCGCGGGGCCTTCTTCCTTTCACATGGCTCCACGAGCTCATCGGAGAACGATTCCACAGCTGTATACTCCCCAAATGAGCACTCTCGAGATCTCCTTCTTTTCACTTCCATCCATGTTTTGAGGAAATTCTTCAATTCGACTCGGACACCACCCTTAACTAAGAAAAATGAAACCGCAGAACCATATTTTACCAGAAAGCGATACGTAATTGACGCTCTCGAAAAATTGGGAAATTTTATCGTCTCGAGGAGGATATATCCATTTCTAATATTTTTTGACAATAATCTTTTTCTTATTTTTCTACGAATCCAAAATTCAATTCTTTCAATATTAATCAAATCTATTTTTTTAACAACATGAATTTTATAATTAATTAATCAGAATAGAGCGTATTATGCGAGGTTATATGAATAAATATGCGCCTAGAAGAATCACAAAATATCAATTCAAATTTGTCAAAAAGGAAAAAAGCAACCGCGTTGCTGCTCGTTACTATAAAAAAGTGACAACTATACCGATTATTATACAACAATTACATTTTATTTAAATCCTATCCTAATTATATTACGTCGAGCTATAAAAAATTTATCTATTGTAATATAATCAGTATATTATTATTTAATATTAAATATTAAATAATTTCATATTTCGTATTTAATTTTAATACAATTAGTATAGTTGTCACTTTATGGAAAAACTTATTATCGTAATTTCTCACAGTTTCCGGAACCAAAATAGTCTGTACCGTGGGAGAAGATTCGGCGTGGATCATGTTCCGTGTTCTCTCGACGAGATCACGAAGGATCGGCCTAGATCGATTTGAGAGGGAGAAAGTTGCTTCATTGTTGCCTCCCGCGCCATATGCGTCTGATCGATGCGCCCCGTACGCTTTTAATAATAATGGGAGAAACTCCCTCGCGCGTTATTCACGCTTCCTCGATGAACTTCTCGCTCCTTATTTTTTTTCCCAGATTCTAGACTCTACCTGATGCGAGGGTCTGGCCTCGTCCCACGCTCGCAGGTGTCGAAAATTTTGTCTCGCCAAAGATTTTGCGCCCCCGAAAGCGATCTTCGTTCGCATTGGGCCAGGTCAGCCTTCGAATTCATTTTTTTTTTCAAGATGAACCTTCGCTTCATCAAATAAAGATCGGTCTCGCGGATAAAACACCCCAGGTGAAACCAGGTCTTCCTTTTCATCAGGGTTAATCTAAGGGGTCAAAATTACTCCTTATTAATTAAAAAGGGTTGAAGATCGAATTAAGATTTCTGGAAGTAAATCGCGTTAGGTGTCGAGACAGATGGCAGCTACGCCATATATTGAGAAAAAATTTCTATAAAATTAACAAATCAAATTATTAGTTGAATATAATTTTGCTGTTTCAACTTAAATTTTATTGTAAAAAAATAAACGTTATTTATCTGACTTGTCAAAAAAATGGTAAAATATAATTATTAATTACAACCAACTAAAAATTCGGTCATTAAAAAAAATGCTCACAATGTGGTATCGATATCATTTTGGCAGCTTTAAAAAGTTCAAGATAGAGATACATTTTTGAAGTATTACTTAGACTTCGTAATCTCTGGAAATGATTCGTATATTTGAAGTTCGAGGAAAATTTTTTAACGTCTTTTTCTAAATTTAGCGGATATATATATGACTGCGGAATATTTTTTTTCCGGGATTCCCGAAGAATTCATAAACGGATAGATCGCCGATAAGTTTCCGTTCCAGAGATAAGTCTCACAGTTCGTGTGCTATCCACGTGAGAGATTGATAAACAGAGCCGTGGCGAACGGCGAACTCGTTTTGCGCTTGGCCGAGCGAGACCGCGGAAAGACTTTGTTCCCGCTCGCGTGCGCAAACATTTTTCCCGAACATCGAGCACCGATCTTTTTAATTTTTAACCAAGCTCGCTTCATTTTCCTGCACGTTAACGTTTTATTTTCAGCTTAAGAAACCCAAACAATGTGCAATTGTTGAAAAAGTGGATACTTGAAAAATGCGTCGCGCTCGTTAAAAAAAAAGAGAGGTAAAAAAAGAAATTATTATTCCAAACGAAAAGGAACGGGACTCTGAGTCAATGGCGGTTGAACATGCACACGAGAGATGCGTGTTTGTGTCGTAAATTGACAAAGGCCCAGCGTAAATACCGAGATCCCGTTTTCTTTCGCCCCCCCCCCCTCTCCTCTTTTAAACTCGAATCTAGGATAACGCGAACACACTCTCGCGTTTTCCTTTTTTTTTCTTTCTTCTTTCTCGGACTTGCTCCTTATTCTCTCCTCTGGTCTCCTTATTTTCGCTGATGTGTTTTTTTTCCTCTCTTTCCCATTCTCATTCAAATCTGCGATTCCAAAGTAGAGTCTGCGAATGCAAGGATTGGAGAATAATTTCCAGGAAAATCCGTGTTCGCACCGTCGCGCTGATTCTTGCACACGCGCTGTGTGACCAGTGTGTCGCACCATCTAAGGATAAATTAATTAAGCCCGCGCGCACAGGCGTCGCGAGAAATTATTCGTTTCCGGCAAATCTCGGGCGTTAATTACCCAACTGTCGCCAGAGATCTCGATAGAAACGTCCTAGAATATACTCTGCTTCTCGTTTGGTCCTTGTTGTCCGTCGTATATAGAAACGATCACATTTTATATACCATTCGGATTATTGCGCAATTTCGAAAAATAATCACTTATTCCCCGCAGGCTATCGCTTTTTTTTCGAAAAATAAAAAATAAAATATAATGAAAAATGTGTACAAACCGCGTGACGTCGCGCGATATCTCTTGGCGAATTTATTCACGTATTCCAATTTTTGTACACTCGAGGACAGAAAAGTATGGGTTTCCTTTCTTGGTTTTCCATGCACGCATCTCGTATATCTTCCCTTCCCCCCCTGGTACGTCTCGCTTATAGACTGCACGAATGCATATGCGTGCGTGATCTTTTCTCTCTCTTTCTCTCTTCTCTCCTTTTTTCTCCCGTGTGGGAAGCAAGAAGAAAAAGATCGTAGAAGCAACAGGCTGCTGTCGAGAGAGAGGGCTCTCGTATTCAGCCAGTGGGAAGTTGCCTGAGCAAGTGGAACAAGAGCCACACGAGGAGGAACAAGTCGCCGGAGGGAGATGGAAAATATATATACAGGGAAAAAACGAGCGAGCCTCCGTGGCGTCTTCTTCTGCTGAAATAAACCTTTTTTTTCTTCTCCTTCGTCTTCTCTCGGTCTCTCCTTTATTTTTCTCTCTTCTTCTTTATTTTTTCTCCTCTCTCGCTTATTTTTGAGCCCCGTCGAACGGCCTTCGAGAAATGGCGAAACGAGAAATTGTAGAGAAATTTTGCAATTCCATACATTCTTGGAGCGTAAAAATAAATATAAGTTTCTTTTAATCATTTTGAATTCTTTTTTTTTGAGATTTCAAAATTAATTCTTAGTTTTATTTCTGAATGATGCTTATTATAAAAAAAATATATACTGGAGAAATAGATTGAGATCCGTGATGAAGAGCTTTCGAGTTCTTAAAACTGCATCGGGATGAAATAAAAGTTCGGAGGATTTTTTTGGCCACGGGATCCTTTTTCTGAGGCGCGCAGTCTCGCTGGAGAGGATGCATATGCTCGGGCCAGGCGCCTCCGTGTACCGTTCCTCGGCATGTGTGCCGACGGAGTTCTCTCGCCTTCTCCTTTCCCACGTCGGCAAATGAAGCTTTCATGGGAAAAAAAGTGAATCGCGCGCTCGCGCACGAAAACTTTGAAAAAAGAAACAAAGTATTGACCGAGGATTCGTCCTAAACAATGAAATTTTCGGACGAAAATCAAATAAACGAGGGATTTCGTCGGACACATGTGAAAACAAACAGAAAAACTCTTAATATTTCTATTAGGCACGTATACAATTACAAAACATTTCAACTTTTATTTTTGTATTTTATTAACGACTTTTTTTCATTTCTCCAATTTGTCAATTTTATTTTTCTATTTTCTAAATTTCGTTCTCTGCCTCTTTCTCTCTCCTCGACGTGAAAATACAATTCTCGACAATACTCGGGCGGTTTTATCAGCGAACACGTCCTACGCGTGATGCATATTCAATGAATAACAGGTAGTAAGTAGCCAGGAGAGAACAGAGTCTCCTTCGCTATGTTCGAATACAAAGCCAGAACTATTCGCAGAGCGAATGAAAAATTGCCTTGCCCAAAAGATAGAGAAAGAACAATTACGATGAGACTCAATAAAGGACGATTGCGAGAGAAGAAAATAAAAAAACGAAACAAAATAATGACATATGCGTAAAGTGCAGCGCGTGCAGAGAACAATGCACGAGTAACTATCCAGACCTTTGAACTCGCCTCGTTTTCTCTCCTATCGTAAAGCGCGTCATTTCAATTATATTATGAGTTTATAATTAATTATTAATAAAAAGAGGCGCGATAACGCTCGAAAGAAATACGCGGCATCTCGAATATCCCGATAACTCCGACGCTCTCGATAAACGATTCGAGCTCTTAGTCATCGCATCTCGTTTGTATAAAGATTTATGTGCTTGTATTTTTACGCACTCAAACGTACTCACACATATTCGGCGTTTCGCAGCATCGTCGGCGGTGTTTCGCTCATTAGAGAGAATTTACTTTTACGATCTCGGAGCAGCTCTTTCTTAACTGTTTGCTTTGACGTCATGAAATCTCTTGAAGTCCCGAGGAGCGACCCAGGCAAAACGTCGAGCAATCTTGAAATTTTGGTTCTCGCGTTCGCGTTCGAATCACCTGGCACGAAAGCATCGAAAGAACTGACAAATGCGACGTCACTGACGATTCGATCATTCGCCAAGCACCGTCGATGCGCCGGAACGGTCGAGTCACTGTTAAGAAAAAGAAGACGCGGAAGCGAACAATGCGGGAGGACGAGAGTGGCGATGAGTATCGCGAATCGTTTATCAAACGGACAATCATACTCTAATCGAGACGCGTTCGAAGAGACGTGACGCCTCAATTCGCACGCGTTCCTACATGTAAACATGAACGATGGATCATCGTTATTGAGCGCGTACAGATGTTACACCCGCCTGAACAATGCAGACGAGGAAAATGATCGTCAAAGTGAAAAGCTCAATCGATATACAGCACATATTCCCGTCTTAGCGAAACTTTTCGTAAACAGATTCTCCAGAATTTTCTTTTATAAACTTTCAAAAATTTTCGGATGAC
>JAPYYW010002428.1:0-20412 GCA_030522545.1 Cremastinae sp. A BG-2022a | reverse complement strand
AGGGAATCGAAATTCATTAAGAACACGATGAAAATTTGAAAGAACGTTCTTTGCCACTAAACAAATTTATATAAATTCAGAAAAAAAATCGTCTACATTATTTTGGAGTAATCAAGTGTTGAAGTTACATTCTTATACACGGAAAGTATATCTATATTGTATAAAAATCGCTATTTCATGGTTCAATTGTTCGGAAAAAAATTAGACGAAATTTCTAAAAAAATTCGTGTTTACGCATTTCACATTAAAGAATATCCTCTCCAAATTTGAACGAATTTTTATTATTTCGTTAAAACTATCGAAACCCCATAAGGATGTTGTGCTCGACATCGAAAATATGATGGAAAATTTTTTGAATTTTTACGTAATATTGATAACTTTGAAGTTTGCATCGTTGAAAAGCATCGAATTTTTTTGATTTATCCAACTTTTATTCGATTCTTCGTCAAAAAGTCATGAAAATGAAGCTTTCTATAAATATATAAAAAATCAGCCCTACGGAAATCAATTCTTTTAGGGGTTAAAAAATGAAAAAAAATTATGTCACCCCCTATATATGCGATTTCAAATTCGTTGCATTTCAACGATGCAAATTTCAAAGTCATTAATATTGAGTAATATCTCTAAAAAGTTGTGTATAAATTTCACGACGATTAGGAAGCTCCTCATTATGATATTAATTGTTAAAAATGGCTAATTTTTTGTACCTTCTTATATAAGAGCTAATTTTTATAATATGAATACTATACTACGAATATACATGAAAAAAAATTCCCAAGAATCTAATATTAAAAATTTTGTATTCAGTGCAAATTTATGAATTTTCCATAAGAATAAGCAAATATGTTAAATCTCAGTAACTTTGGAGTTTGACAATGAAATCATTCAATAAAACGATTTCAAATTTGGCACGAAGTTTTTTCATATATTTAAAAAAATTAAATACTGCAAAAGTTCATCAAATAATTGTCATATTTTAAAAAATATCATTAATACATTCTTAATTACCGTTATAGAACCAATATTTTATCATATTGTTGCATACAAAATCTTTTTTTTTATCTTGCACGTTCCAACGAGTTTTACGATCTACTATACTATATACTACTATAAATGACGAGAAGTGCTGAGTAAAATTTTTCAACGGTGCGATACTAAAAATGGAGTACACGACTGTGTTATTGTTTCTACACGTAGCTCACAACGTTTATTAATTCAGTCTTGAGATAGGTTATGTACCTGCGAAGGAAATTGGAATCGAATCGATGAACGAAACGAAAACGAAATATGCAAGCAGCTTAATAAATTGCGAACCGTATATTTTTCTTCTCGTTCTTCTTCTTCTTCTTTATTTTTTCTATTGTCCGTCTCTCTGACGCTTGCGCCGAATAATCGAGCGTTGAAAAATAAAATAATTTGGACAACTGATAAGCCCGACGAACTCGTTTCTCGTATCACTTACCAAGATACGAGAGAGAATTATGCGGATAATTGAACGATTCGATAGAATCCATTTGTTTGAGATACTAAAAGAAAAAAACGTCACTCCGTGTGTGTCGCTTAGTCACTTTTTTCACAATTGTGTACACAGGGATGTTAAAGATAAACTTTAGAATCATTGAAACTCTCGTGTATTTATTTTTTTTTTAGTTCTCACATGTTTTCAGTTTTCGGTTCAACATATATATTTTTACTTCTTTTCCATCTTTAAGGTGATATTGCACTACCTTATATCGTTTAATTTACATTTTTGTTAAACATTTTCGCTAAAAATATTCAATTGACTAGCATCACGATCCCTTTTAAAGAAATACATTACTTTGTGTCAAATAAACAAATTACTTTTGATTAAAATAAACAAAGATCGATTCCATTTTTTGTACGTAATGAAAATATATACTTTTACAGTTAAAAATTCAATACAGTGCAAAATCGAGTACTTTTGTGTTTTTTTAACTCTTTTATATATAGAAAAAATTTTCTATAAAAGAATAAGAATCTGTAGAATTTTGGAGAAATTTTATTTGTGAGAATATCTTCGTAATATTCTTTATCGCAGGAAATAACTTGGAAAGAATTTTCGTCGATACAGAAATGCGAGGGAGAAAATTATATTTACTTTCCATCGAGTTATAAAGCACTCTACCAAGTTTTTCTCATCGGTCTCCCTTGTTTCACCTGCTGTTCGAAGTCTATTTTTCACACACCTGCACACACTTTCAGGCATTTTTCTCGATTTAATTCGAAATTCTCAGATTTTAATCGCATTTCTCTTGTGCGGAATTTAGCTCGGGCGAGAAGTCGATTGTGTCGATTCAATGAGACGTTCCTTCCTCCTCGTTCGTGTCTTTCACCTCTCTCTTCTGATGTGTACTGCGTGCTCCGTCTTGTGTTATGTAAATGCTTTTGATACACACGTAACACAAACGACTCTCCCTCTCCCTCGATCTTTTTTTTTTTTCATCGGAGAAATAACCTGTCTGGCAGGGAAATTTCTAGACACCTAATTATACTTATTGTGACAAGATGCAAATTCTATAAATATTTCCAATACTTAATACAGCAATGTAAAATTAAAAATTTGAAAAAAATGTAGCATAGTAAAAAGAGTAAATTTTTTTGGATTTTAAAGTTACTTTCATTTTACTGTTCATGAAAAAATATACATGTGTATAAATTTAAAAAATTCAACTTGGTAAAAAAAATAAATTTGTTGAATTTTTTGATCGATCACAAAAATTACTGTTATTTTACTGTTGACGAATAAAAATATAAATAAAAAAATATAAAAAATATAAGATACTAAAAAACATATTTTTAAAATTTTTTTCATTTTGCACCATTATAAAGGGATAATTTTTCGATTTGACTCAAATTTTTTGATTCTAAGGCAATCTTTCACGGATCGGTCGATTTCCTGTATACAATTAAGAGAAACGTGACCCCGTGAAGAGAAAATGAGTCCTTGCGATTCTCGAACGGTAATTATGGCGGTCGAGCTACTGGAACACTGCACAGGGTGAAATAATAATTAGCATGCATCTTTTCTCTCTCCTCTTCTCCAGAGATATAATCAAGATTCTCTCAGATCACGCGTGAATCATCGCAAGATTCGATTGAAATCATTTAAATCTTCTTTTCCTTCAAAATACGTCATGTTTAAAAAATGGACGAAGGTGGAGTCTCGTGATTTGGAAAAGCTGTATTTGTTTCAAATTTGACAAAAAATTTACTAATCTTTACTAGGTCTTCATCTTAAAATGTTAACATTTGTTTCTTGTAGAAAATTCAGGTATTTGTCCCAAAAATAAACAAAAACTGTAAACATTACTGTGCAAATTTATTTCATATATTTGTTCATGAATTTTGGATTGCTAAAATATCAGATATATATTTGAAATTGAAATAGATTTTTTTGTTTGAATATTAAAAAAAAGAAGATAAAATGAGAAAACTATTGGGACGTTTACCTTATCTCGACTTAAACGTATAATGAAATCTCTCTTAAAGTTTAATATACAATTGCACATTGTATCAGCAAATTTTCAACAAAATCCTAAGAAAACGGTTTTATGATACAACTACCTTAAAAGTTTTTAATATCCAGATCCTCATTTTTGACCTGATGCTCAAGGCAAATCCAAAAAGCCGATTTTACTCCATCAGGTATAGAATATATACTCCAAAAAATACATTAGGATTGAACATCATAACATTCAGTACGCACTATGATATAGAAAAGCATGAAAAATTGTGATTTTTATCAATCAATATCTTAATTTCTACGTGGTAAAACCCTTTTAAATTTGACCCATACAGATTCAGATCACACCCAATAAGAAGATTTGTGAAAATTTTAAAGATAATCTGTCAACATTCATTTTTCACGAAAAGTACCTTAAGAAAAGTTTCATCCTTGTTGGCTGAAAGAGAGGAGAAATCCTCTTATATGTTTTTCCATCGGTGTCTCTAGTTTTCCCCCTGGTTTTTCCATTTGTGGGAAAAAATAAGATCGTGTCGAGTTTTGCAGTGCCTTAAACGCTCTTTAAGGTTGCATACCTTACGGAGACTGGAATATCGCTTTCGGTAGGCGCGAGTGGGCGCGAATTCTCTCTCGACGTTTGCATATATATCTCGGAAGGCTATCGAGAAACGATCGGAGCAGGAAAAGCCGGTGTCGCGGTATAATTGAGAATGGACGCGCGCTCGCGTTTTCACGAGTCGCCGGAGAGCGATACGAAGCTAAGTGCCTCATAGACACGGTGAACAAACCGGGGCCAGGTATTTGAATGGAAATAGATCCTACGAAAATAGTCGCTATATGCGCACTCGCGAACTTGCGCGTCAATGTGGGTCTTGAAATACCTTTGCTGAAAATCAGCCTGACGAAAAAATTCGTATACGAACAACACTCTGGGAGAAATTACGATTGTAGATTATGTACTACACTGAAAAAAAAAATTGGCTCAATCAACTGAAATTTTGTTGATTCAAGAAAATTTTGGTTTACTTAATTAAAATTTTGTTGATTCGACCAAAATTTTTTCTCAGTGTATATAAATTGGCAATTATACACTTAATATTTTAATGTTAAATATAATTTTATAGTAAAATGAAACATAGGTGCAGTCGTGTGATAATCGTCTCAGACAGAATTTCCTAATGGTAATTTGCACAAAGTTTTGTTTTTATGTCATGTTGAAATGCGAATGCCAGATTTTATATGTATAATAATCGAGACATTAATTATTGATGACTTTGAAGTTTGCATCGTTGAAATGCAATGAATTTGAAATCGCATATGGAGTGACAGCATTTTTTCATTTTTTAACCCCTAAAAGGATTGGGTTCCGCAGGGCTGATTATTTTTGTATCTAGAGGCTCAGTGTTAATGACTTTTTGAAGAAGAATTGAAATAAAATTGGATAAATTTTTAAAAATTCGTTGCATTCCAACGATGCAAACTTCAAAGTCATATAATTATTGAAATTCGTCGCATTTTTAAATCTCACATAAGGGCCTATGTTAAGGATGTATGGGACAGAGAATTCCAGCAAAAAGTAAATTCTTGACGTTAAATTTGTGAAATCTACGCTGTAGCTTCTGCTCAGACGTTGCTAATTTTTTGAGTCTTTTACTATCAATTGGTATAACTTGAGAATATTTTAACATTTTTTATTGTTTAAATAATTAAATTAGAAAAATTTTAGTAAAACGTTTTGAAATTACTGTCTATACAAAATACACTACTATATGAATATTTGAAAGGATTATAGAATAATTATAAAAAGTGTTCGAAAAGTGTGCTGTCAATATGTTGATATTACAGCTGACAGGAAAAAAATCCTTGAATTTTTATGGTAAACATATATGGAGTCTAATTTTCACCTACTTATCATGAAAAATTCACTTTTGTCGGAGATTATCTCTTCAATACCTTTTTAAGTATTTTTAAATGAGTTTTCATAATCTGTTCTCAGGCTTACCTAATTGAACGAGCTTGTTCTACTAAAAATACGTTTATACACGTTTCCGTTGGAATTTTTTTTTCCTTTTACGATTCAGTAAATTTTATTGTTTTATTTCTAATGCGTTTTTGTAATGTATTTTCTCGTACTAGCTCAGTCAAACGCTTTTCTTTCGTTGATGGTATAACTTTTTATTTTTCTTAGTTTTGTGAATTTTTCTTCATGCTCCAGCAATGTGGAGAATAGAAAAAAAATTCACTAATCGAGTTGTACGATTTTATGTATTGTGAACAAAGTCTATACATTTTTTTCCTTGCTCGATTTAGTAATGGAAAAGTAAAATAAATATTTCTACATTTACAAAATTAATCTTTTAATGTTTTTTTTTTCGTAATCTGTATCCTTAGGCAAATAACTCTGTTAAATGGAGCTTATAAAGAAGAATATTTTTCATATTTTTTTTCTGCACGAACAGGCAAGAAATATATGTATAGAAAATATATTTTTGTTACCAATCGATATTTATTTTTCAAATGAATTTTTTCAATTTATTTTCGTGTGTAAGTTTTTACATGTCGAAATAAAAATCAAACTTTTATTTTTCTCACGCTATACCTTATATTTGAAAAGTCGAAAATATTTCTCTGAGCGATGGAAATAATAGTTGTCCCAATATGTTTTCGTGATCATTTTTGAGGCCAATCGAATCTAGAAACCAAATTTAAACTTCTGTAATATTCTATATAATATTTTTTAAAGCGAAATTTCATCTATCGAAATCCCAAGTCATATTTCATTTATAAAAACGTCAAGATACAATTTATTACATATTGAACCAATAAAAATGATGAATTAAAAAATCCACAAACAAGTTCGTTTCGAAGAGTAAAATTTTGTAAGAATAAAACACATCCGGCAAATACAACAAATTTTTTGTTGTCCCCGTGAAACTAGGAAGGAGCGTTTCCTTCTTAATTACGAATTTGTTTCCTCGTTCTCACAACAACAATGGGACTCGCGCACTTTTTTCTCTCGCTCGTTAGCTCGTGAGAAAAAAAAGTCTGATCTCAATCAGACGGAAATCGGGACCGGTGAATTTGAAAAAAAAAAAACAAAAAAAAGAAAGAGCAAAATGTTGCGACGGTCCGGTTTTTTATTCGACTCGATTCTTTTCTGTCTATAAGATGGCACCGCGCGCACTTCGATTGATTTATCACCGTTGGCTATCGAATCTTATCGCTCGCCAGGTTAAATTACTACCGCGAAAACCGATGACTAAAGTCCTCAATATTATCGCGCGTGTGTCTGTGAGTTTTACGAGCCACCGATCGATCGATTTAAAAAGCGAACGTGCTCTAGAACGTTATCCGAGGCCTGAAAAAATTTGAATTTTTCGATCATTTTCGAGGAAATTTTCTCGAAATTTTGACCAATTTTACTATTCGCCTAAACTTTTTATCCTTATGATAATTCAATGATTTCTTTTTTGACTGTCTCAATAAAAATAGATTTTTCACAAATTTTCAAGTATATAATGTTTGAATGACTTTTAACTGTTTGTAATTATATTTAGTAATTATTCTTTTCAATATTAATAAACAGAAAACAAAAATTTTCAACATTATTCGCATTTGTGTAACGACAGAATGTTATTCTCATTTGGAGCTTACGTCCTCAAAATATGCAAATATTTGATTGTTCTATACATTATCTTATCAAATTCATGTAGGTTAACCTGGATAAAACCGACCTTGGATTTTGGAGGACGATGAGTTTCATATTTCACGAATACAAAATAAAAATACACAGAATAAAAATTATGGATTGAATTCATAAAAAAGGCAATTGTTATGTATATCACTTAAACGTAACATTTTTATGAGAATATATTAAGGAGCTCGTGCTGCTACTCTTTAATTAATTGAGTAACTTTAACAAAAAGTTTTTGATTACCGTTCAAACAATATTTTAAATAATTAATTTTTAAATATTTTAAATAATTAATGAAATTATAAGTGCAAAATTAGTTGTAAATAAGGCATTGAATGATAAATATTTCGTTGAAAGTGGTCAGTTGATTTCGTCATCGTTAGCTCGCGTTGCCAGTTTTTTGAGGTTAAACATAAGGGGTTCAACATTAATTGAAAAATATTTCGAAAATTACATCAATAAAGTTTTTTTACGACTTCATATAAATCGTTGGTAATTAATTATAAAATTAATGAAACATTTATTTAGCTATCTAATCGTCGATTATTTTTTAAATTCTATTCAAGAAATATATTAAGCATTGCTCCATAAGAGCTCGTGTTATAAAATTACATATTTTGAAATAAAATTATTCACTTAAATGATCGACGACCTATACAAATTTTTTTTTCTTTCTGTACAGTTTTAGCAGGTTTTATATTTAAAAAAAACCACATGGTTGCATTTTCAAGCTCGAAGTAACTACGCTAGTTCGAGTAAAATAAGCAATTGTTGTGAAATAATTAATAGGGCGTTTATTCGGTGAAAGACGAGGGAGGATAAGAGTCAAGAGTAAAGTTAAGAGTAAAGAGAAAAGAGAGAGAGAGAGAGTTTTGCCACGAAACGGGACGAATCGTGAATACTAATTAGGCAATTTGAATTCCTGTGGTTTCTCCCACACACGATATGAGACAAGAAGAGTTAGAACGAGTCAGAAAAACCATACGAATGCAAAAAGATCGGCAAGTACAGAAGCGATTTCTCAAGGTTCCTTCTATCATTCTTTTTATTTCTCTCGGCTTTTTAACATTCGATACATGATTTCTCAGCTCTTGCCACCGTCTCGTTGCTCATCTCCTGGAAACTGCTCGGCAGATGCACGTAGCAGGATAAGCTACGTCGCGAGGTCGTAAAGCCAGAATTTCCAATGAACAAGAGTTAGTTTCTAATTAATTGACTTTTTGTAGCTTTATTTACGTATATACACTGCGGTAACGTTTCATCAATGTAGAGAGATTTTCAAATCTCTAAATATTTAAGGATGTGTGTCAAAAATTTTAAGGTAGTTCGATGATTATTGGCTTATGATTAATATTTCACTTGACTTGTGGCCAAATTTTAATATCACGAGTAAAAATGCTTTTTTTTACATATTTGAATTGATACTTTGCTGTTATTCTAGGTGCATACTTCATACAATTTTGCATAATATGCACTCTATTCCGATTAATTGATAAGAGGTTTAATCTCTTTTTTATATAGGATACATCCGCACCGATATTCTTTTATAAACGTATTTTAAAACGATATTATAAATGAAAAACACACTAAACTATTCACTTTTCGTATGATTGAAAATTACACTGGAACTGACACTTGATTTTGAACTTGTTGAATTTTTACGAAATGTTTTTTTCGGTAATGAACTACCTGGCGAAACTGGACACGTCTTACTCCGACACTTTATACTGGCCTACTGATTCCAACTGGAGTCGAAAATCCAAACAATTAAGACCTTGTTCAGTTTTTCACTTGACCTCGACCGATCACCATGGAAACCCTTAATGACCAAGGGATTAACGAAAAATTGAAAATTTTTTTCCTCGTTATGCTCGACTAATTTTCTTTATTTTTTTTTTATGTTTACGATCCTCGAACTATTCAGGTATATCTGTCCAGGTCTATTTGATATAAATAATAGAAAATTGTATTGTAAATTTTTTTCACATGAGCTGAGGACCTCCAGCCCGATTTATCGAAAATCGAAAATAGGAAAATCTAAAAATTTCAAGTAGCAATATCTTTTCGTATCCTCGACGATATCGAATTCATAATAGATAATTCCTGATAATTTTTGCAAGACGAAATGAATGATTCAAACATCAAGGTCATTATTTCCAAAGCAGAGCATGCTAAATTTTTTTTTATGAGTAGAGATTAGCCAAAAGTCAATATGCTCCGCATAATGCGCTCTATTCCGATGAATCGATTAGAGACCTCATGTCTTTTTTAATATAAGATTCACCGTCTAGAAAATGAAATATTAATTCTTAAAAATCGAAAATTTTCAGTAACTTCCATAAGCCTAATGTCAAAAGATGTGATTTTCGAAGATAAATGTCTCAATTTCCAGACTGTGAAGTATCCTCAAATTTTTCACACTTTCTAATATACAACATCAAAGAACGTTATTACAAATTTTCAACGAATTATCTTGGGAAAAAATTTAGTTAATAAATTTTCCTCGACGATACATGCTTAACCTACAAGTCATGATTGATTCAAAAATCTTTAATTCGTTCGCAATAAGAATAAATATTTATTCAGCCCATGCAGGTTAGTGGCAAAAATGGGCTGATATTTGGATTTTTACGAAATATCAATAATTTGCATGTTTGCGTGAATCGCGTTTTGCAGCTATCTCTCTTGCATTCACATGTCAAGTGGTACATCTACGACATCATCTTAATTGAAAGAGAAATATATATTTCTTGAGTCAAATGATTGGAAAATTTCCCACATACGAAATCCACATAAAAAGAAACATGTCCTTTCCAACCTTTTAATGAAAATTTTGAACTCCGAAAATGTTTATTGAATATATATTGTTTTTTATCGAATATTCGTATAGTTGCCCTGAATAGAAATAAAAAGAGATAAGTAAGCATTTTTTTAGTATGCATTTTTTTAGACGTATATGTTTTCGCTAATCATTTTTCGTTTTGTTGATTTAATAGCCAGATCTTCAAATATTGGGTGTTGGAGCCAATTTGTGGCTTTTTCTCATATATTCATAAAATGCTATATGAAGTAATTCCAACACCTATTACATTTAACAATTATTGCAATTACTGAGAAACATTACATACTAAAATAAAGTTGTATAAAAGAAAGTTACAGTAATTTTAATAAAATAATTTAAAAAATAACAAATAAATTGTTAACAAATATTATATCTCATCATTTCTCATAATGTATTATATTTTTTGTTGCAAGTATAACTATTCAATATTGTACGCGTAAAACTGATACTTATGAAATCAATTAGATAGCAATTTATTATTAGAAAGTGGCTAATCATATTTTTCATGTTTGAAAATCTTGTTTGACAATTTTAATCTTGCGTTTTCATGATACGAACTTATTTAGGGCACACGAGAATATTGTACAAAACACTCAATGTATCGAATTATGAGTGAAACTCTTACGGCAAAAGTACTCTCCGTCCTGTCTTGCGTCAAACTATTTTCACACCTGTCCCCAGTGTAAACCTTCGACAAATGTTAAGCACGGTCGCCCACCTGTTTCTCGACCCGAGAAATATTCAATCAAACGAGGCAGAAATTTATATGCTTCGAAACTTTCATACATTTCGAAAATTAAAAAAAAATTTGTCTTATACTTTTTTTTCAAAAAATCTTTCACAAATCGTTTTAATAAGTTTAAACATTTTATTATTATAATTTACCTTACACGAACGAAAATAGTGAATAATGATATTTCAAACATATTTCAAACAACATTTGCCAAAAGTTATCGTTATACGATAATGATATTTTTAAAAATAAAATGTTAGGTAAACAATTTTTAGTCTTCAGAGAAATTTCCTTGAGATTCATTATGGCGAGAGGGACATAAAAATCAGAAATATATTTTTTTAATTAGGGAAATCGGTCTCGAGAAACGAAAGATACCGGAGTAGAAAAAAATTGATTGGAAAATCGCTTTTTGCGAGAGATCTTTATTGCGACCAGGGAGCCTTGTTCTCATCAAGTGGAAGACCGATCGTCTTTTCTAGCAATTAGAAATCCAAGCATCTAGCCATATATAGTTACGACAAAATACTCTTTTTTTCATAGATCTCTCTTTCTCTTTCTTAAGAATGTCACCTTGCACGTCTAAATGCAATCTAACTATCCCAGCTTCGTGAAAAAATATAAGTATAAAAATGATTCTCGTAATATTTATGTACTTGTGACGCGTTAATATTTACGAAACAAAAAACGAAATTTTTGCAACAGAGTTTATTCACAAGATCGATTTATTTATTTTTTCTTACCATATTTATAATCTATATTTGTTATTGTTTTATAATGATTCCATGATATTTAATAATTAATGGTTCGTTTTTTACATGAAAAATTTCTGTTTATAATAATAGCTTTTGAAATCAGTATAGCAATAATTTTGATTTTTTAAAAATGAATCATAATAATTTTCTCAAAATTCTGTCAAGATTATTTAAATTCATCATGACTATCAATTTCGAAATTTCGATTTTTACAATTTAAATCCGTTTTTTATTGTTTACAAAATATATAAAAAACTGTAAAGTAAATTAATATTCTAATTCGAATTCTGTTTATTTAAACAATTCTGTCGCGTTTTCATCAATTTTATGCTTGATTAAACGAGGCATCGGTTTAGTTCAAAAAAAGAGATACAGTGAAATTTTACAACCCAACCGATATATGTAAACTGCCTTGGAAGGGACAAATATCAGCTGCGAGGGATTTGGGTATTTTCCAAAAATTACCAAATAACTTTTTATTGCCGAAAAATTCCATTTTTCTACTCCTTCGAAGATTTTTTCTAAAACCGTCGTATAAACACGGAAACCCGAATTTTTTTTTATTTCTTTCCATTGTCACCTCCCATTTTCCCCTTCCAAGGCAGGAAGGATGAGATAGCGTCCAGTTCGTTGGAATGTCAAAAATCAAAAAATCAGAACATTTCTCATCCATCCGGAAACAAGTTCCAAAACAATTGTAGCGAGGAAAAAGTCCTCGATCGAGAACAAGTATCGATGAAGACAGAATGCAATATACACTGTCGTTTAAATAAATAAATAAAAATAAAATGAAAAGTCTTAACTTATTTTACATTCATTCCAAAGTATTAAATTTCTTTAACGAGAAATAAAATACTTTTTTTTCGGAATAACAAACGCGGAGAAAATAAATTATATAAACAATTTAAAAAGTATGCATAAAAATTGATTAATTTTAAAGCTCATAAAAAAATGAACAAATTTATTGTAAAAATACGAAATCAGCAATAAACTTCACTGTTTTATCATGAAAAACTTGATAAAACTACTTTGTCAAGGAGAGTATCACGATTTCGAGAAGAACTAACAATTTTATTGATTATTTTTCAGAAATCCGACTCTTATTATTGTTTTGCCAATTTTTTCCATACACTGTATATAGAAACAATTTTATTTTGCACGAATAGCCTCGTGTGTATATATTGCATTTCGTAGCCAAGGATATATCGTTACTTGGACGAATCGTATGTGCCTATCAGAAATTGCGCACATTGCAGACCGTCCCGTGAATTGGACTGTGAATCAAACTGGTTGCGAGCGTTCGCGAGTCGAAGGAAAAGTTGCGTGATATTCCTTTCCACGTTTTATTTGCATATGTAGATGCGTCAGTCGCGTATTATGTCTTTTACTTAAAAATCAATACGACGTTTCACTAGTACTCGGGAAAACTGTCAATAATCAACTGAATATAATAATAAATAAAAATAAATCGTTTTGTAGAAAATTCATCCGAATTTCAGTAAAACTGAAAGTCTCTGACGCTCACGTTATTGTTGTCAAGTGACAGTCAATCAAAGTGATTACATATCTATGTATTTGCAAATTGAAGGTAAAAACGTGAAAAAAATTCAATGACAGATTTTTTTTTTTAAATTGGCATGAACTTTTATTTGCATTCGAATTTGTTCAAAATTCGAAGAATTAAACTTGACAATAAGATAATATATGAATTGAGATATTGATGAAAATCGCATTTATATAATATATCATTCATTCATGATATTCGGATAATGATTTGCTCAAATGATTTTTTATAATAATATAAAGAGTACAGAGTGATGAAATAAAATTAAATAAACATTTGTTCAATATTCTGAATGTAACACGTTTTACACAAAATTCTAAACGTTTTGATGAATATGAATACTTGGTGTAGAAAACATATCGATTTGGAAAAACGAGATTTCTGATTTACATTTTAAGCTACAAGCGTCTTGGTTGAAAGCTAATTGGTTTTAAAGATAAATTCTTCAATTTTACCCTAGAATTACAACGCTATCACCTGGAAACCAATAAAATCTGGCTTTTCGCCGTTTTAAAAAAAAGCCACTTGAAATCACGTGCTGTAGTTTTATTTTTTAATGACTTTTTTACACTTTTCCGCACACTCAACCAAATTTATGAGCACTTTCCTGTTTTTTGTCTACGAAAGTGACTACGTTCGTTTTTGTCGTCTCTGTGTAAAATAATGTTTATAGCCCGTAAAACAATTCTAATTCCATTGTTACGAGAGTCAGCATTTTCAGCACCAGCATAAACAAAAGTCTTTTAAATTTTATAAAAGTTTGAAGTTTAGTGTTTTTATATCGAATAACATTCAAAGTATCTTTTAGAACTCTAGAATACTGCTATTCATTTTAATTTCAATTTTTATCACTAATAAGTTTGAATTTGGTCTTGTAACTCCAATTCTAGAAACGATTCGAGTTTTTTTGTTGATCTTGAGCATTTTTTTGCCATCTTTACGAGTCGATTAGAAAAATCGCAAATCTCTATCTACATTTTTTTATTTTTTAGATATTTTTTCGTGCGAAAACAATCATAAGTGTAAATATATCGTTCGTAGTAATTGGAATTTTTTGAACATATATAATCATTCTATAACTCTATATAAATGTTAAGGTTATGAAAAAGCAATTTTTTAACAAAAAATTGCAACTTCCTGTACAATTGATCATTTTTTTCTGAAATTTTATTTAAGTAATCTTGAGATATATTGTCCAATCTGTTTGAAAACATTTTAAAGTAGTCAGAAACCTATGTGAAATCTCATATGTAAAACGTGAGACTTCAACTGAGGATTCATTGATTAGAGTTAAAAACTTGTCCAGTTATCAAAAAATAAATAATATTATTCAAATAATTATTAATAAGCGAGTAATAAAAATTGCTTTAATTTATCACTGTATATTCTTCCCTGACATGATTACATTATAAAAGAGATTCGCATCACGGTCATATAAATGTCATGAAAAAAAATGCACAGTAACGAAAAAGTGGTCTGACAGAGTTAAAATTACATTTTAAATATTTCCGAAGATGAATTTATAAAAATAATACATATTAAATTTCAATGAGTAACGAAGGAATAAAAATGATATATATTGCAGTGTTTCTTGACGAAACATGTATGAAATGTTGCCTCACGTGAGAACATTTTGATATGGTGGAATAAACTTGATGGGGATGAAATAATGGTAGGGGCTTGTAGATGGCACGGTGTACGCCGTTGCCATGCCTACGTGGGGTGTTTTCTCCCTCAGTCTGCCGGTCCTTTACACACTGCTGTCGTGGCAGTCGTTCGTTCGATACCTGCAATTCTCTTCCCTCTTTTTTTTCTCTCTCCCTCCTCTTCTTTTTCCCCTTGCACTTTTTTCTTTTTGTTTCTCTTTTTTTTTTCATTTCATTTCATTATTTCTCTTTTTTGACGGTAATCGTCGTATCTCTTTCCCTCTCGTCGCAACTCTTTGTTTTTTTCTCAAAAAAATCTGCTGCAGAGATATATACTATACTTCTGCTACTTGTTCTCGCGCTGCTGCAACTCGTCATGTTAAACTTTGCCGCAGTGCTCGTCCACAAATCTGCGCTCCGCGATTGTTTATTTCATGAGTTTTTCCCAAAAGCTTCGCACGCCGAGATATATGCCGTTTTGATGGATTTGAAAGATATAAATTATCCTGAGAACTCGGATGACAAAGAAAAATAATTTTTTTAATGTGAAAAAAAAAAATTAATTTTCGTTTTAACTACCAAAGTTTTGGTCGAACATTGTTTTTTTTAAATATTAAAGTAGTATAACTGCAAAATCGTATTAGTATAAAAATATTTAAAAAATGGTTAAAATGGTTAAATGGTTAAAAATGGTTATATTTAAATGGTTAAATATACTAATATAAATGCACGTAAATAGCAGCCTCCAGTATTTTGTTATAGACTCATTGATTAAACGATATAAAGTACACATTTTAGATCCTTAACGTTTTCTATTAGGCTTTGCCTATTAAATTTCAATTTTTGAATGTCAGTTGTATATAAATTCGTTGCAAAATTATAATAATTGAATTTCCGTACAACTGTCTTTATAACAGTTCATTAATAATCTACCAAATAAGCTGAACGTTAAAAAATTTTTATTAAAAAACTACTCTTTCAATTTCTGTAAAATTTTCAAAATAGGTAAATCTAGTATATTTTTCTACAAAAAATAAAGTCTTTATTTACTATATAGTTTAATTTGCCTCATTAATCGCACGATTTAAATAAAAAAACGTATACATAATATCTAGTGGATTTCATTTAGGAAAAAAGTATAAGAATAAAATGTAAAATAAAATGTATGGATAATATGTAAAATAGAAAGGATTGGAAAAAATATTGATTATTATTGGAGAATGCATCAGACAAATGCATTAATATCAATCGGAGATAACAGAGGGCTGTTTTTTTTTTACATTTCGGTTGAACTCCGGCGTGAAGAAAATCGCGGAAGTACGTAGATATTTAGCGCGTCGCCCAGCTATTTCCAGGTGCGTATATGTATAACGGAGAGCCGAGTTGCCACTTGGCACGAAACGCGCCACCAACTGTGACTCCTGAGAAAAAAGAAAGAGAGAGAGAGATAAAAGTAGAGACGAGAAAAACGGAAAGAATGAACTAAAAAGATAAAATGAAAGGCCTCGTTTGACCTCATCTCACCTGAACACTCGCTGCTGCTTTTCGTCCCCAACTCTTCCCATCATCCTCTGCAATTAACATTTACTTCGTGTTACTTTACAAACAAATATTTTGGGAGCGAACTCGTCAGAAAAAATTAATTACAGTACACTTTTTTAGTTTGGAAGTTGGACTTTTATAATACGAAATATATCGTGCTGGGCGATGGTGACAGTAGAATGAAATTTCTATTGTGCATTGAATCAATATTTTATTTAAGATGGACCATTGATGATTTTTTTTTAGTTTTTCTTAATACGAAAAATAGATAGTGAAATAACTTTAAGCGCATAAAAAATGAAAATAAGTAAGTAAAATCTTAAATAACACGGTGCTTATTTATTTACAGCATGATTCTCGTTCGTCTGTGAGATTATTCTTCTTTTTAACATATCCACATCTCATAGACTCTATCCAGAAGCTTCAAAGCTCTGAAAAATTCGTATTCTTATTAGAAAATCACGTGGTCTTTAAAACATGTTTCAAAAAAAAATATTTTATAGAAGACTCTTTGTACTTGACAAAAATTAATTAAAAAGTTAAAGTTAATAGTCACATAATAAAAATTAATGTTATAAACACCATAAACCAAATTAAAAAAAAATTCAAGTAGTTTCACAAATATAATAATAAATTAAATTTTAAACAGTATATGCATTTGACAGATAAAAATATTCGAATTTTTCGAATAACACCAAAAATCATTATTTTTTATCAAAGCAGAAATAGGATCTTTGAAAAACGTTTTCCACCTTAACGGAGTTTTGGCAGCCGATGTGAAATGCGTTAGCGAGTCAGTGTCGCGTGCATGTTATCGAAATTCGTAGAATATTCGAAATCTCTGGGATGCTCGGTGACCCAATACAGATTAAACTACAGCCATGGGAAAACGAGCGTTGATTTTCACGAGTGGAACGACGACGACGACAACTGGGGAGGATTGGCGCGTGTGCAAAAGCAAAACGTATAATGAGGCACTCGGGATTCGTTGTATTTATAATTACAGGGGAGAGCCTGGCTTTGCCATAAATGCAGTACGCGCACAAGCAGAACTCTTGATCCTTACTCGCATTATTATTTCTCCATCATAATTTCAGTCCCTTTTGGAATATAATATTCTATCGATTGGAACGTCATCATGATTTATTCATGCAATCGTTAATTTACTCCATTAACGCCGGATTCTCTCTTGCACTCCCTCCGTTTGCTTTTGCTTAGGGATACATTCAATATTTTACCAAAGTTGATTGATACTAATTACACCAGAATATACGAGAAAACATATTAAGGTAGTTTTATAGGTATAGAGTCAAATCAAAAGTTTTTATCTCAATTTATTTCCAAACCATGTGGTTTTTGAACTGAAGTTTATTAAGAATAGTTGTTGCAAAATGTTTCAAGAACAACATACTCAAAATTCAAGGTCATCCAAGGTGACCTGTACTTTTTACGTACGTATGAAAATTTAAAAAATCATTATCTTAGGATTTAAAAAAAAACTAAAGGAAAGCTTCTTTGAAGTATACAATAACGAGTTATGCTAAATTTTAAGAAGGTTCACCATCTGGAATTGAAGATATTTAGGATTGAAAATGGCAATATTTAACACGGGCTCTTATGGTAGAGCACTGAAAATTGGGATTTTTAACAATAAACAATATCCTAAATAATGCATACAACTATAAAACTACCACAGAGGTTCTGCTTTTGGTTTTCACCATTCAGAGGGGTTTTACTGTTACACAACATAATTATTTGACTAGCTATCATTGAAAATAGATTTAGTTGGAAAATATTTAGTTGAAAGTATTTCTGTGAAACAACACTTATTTATTTGAAATAATTAAACTTCAGTTAAATCAACTCAGAATTTAGCTCATTTTACAAATTAGAATCGTTAAACGTGTCGGAACATATATATTTTGTTGGATCAACCAAATTTGGTTTTCAGAATGAAGAAATATTTATTGTGGTAGTTAATTATTTACTTTTATTATTGCAAGTCATTGTTTCTTAAATATTTTCAATATTTGAAGAAAATGCATGGAACATGTTTAGTATATAAATGTAGTGTATAATATAATAAGGTAAATATTTTATTGAAAGTTGATCAAATTAGTCGTCATCTGCTGGTACTATCAGTTTTATGAGGTTAAATATGTATTATTCTATTTAAATTAAAAATATGATTCAATGATTATCGTTAATCAACGTTTTAACGAATAGACGATTTATTGATAATTACGAAATTGACCGAAAATCTCTTCTTAGCTGCCTAATTTATAAAATTTAATTTAAAGATTATTAAAATCAAAAACCTATTTTTTATGGTATATTTTACAAATTTATTCAAAAAAATTCATTTAAAATATTGAGATTATTTTTCATGTTATTTTTACACTTTAATAATACGTAATAAATTGTACGAAGAACAAAATTTATGAATTTTTCAACAATACATATTCATAATCGCAATCGAAATATTTTTATGTAATATTTGTGAATAATCTTGAACAGGCTTCCTCATCAAGAGTTGAAATAAATTTGATTCGTCGGATAGTGTGTCACTGTTTATCATATGCAGATAATCATTACGTATATCGAGAGGTAGGAAAAATCTTTAAAAAGAATTCAGTGTGTCGATATTCGTGACGCAAACAGCAATTAAAGAACAATGAAAGATTGAACGCGATTAAGAGGCAAGAGACTTTTTCGGTCAGCCTGTACACTTGGCACGATTCTCAGATGCTTGATACGTTCTCAGCCGAGATCTGCATTTAGGCTCGGTCCTATAAATACCTATATATGCCCAAGTCTGGGCGCACAGATAAGGAATCGGTAGGATAATCGTTATGCCAAGCAACTTTGCTAAAACTCTTCCAACTACAAATATTTCGCCATTTCATCATTTTTTTTCTTTTCCCCTCTTATGTTCAGAATTTTTCCAATTTTCTTTTCGTCCACGTCTGCTTGTCTCTTTTATTTCCCGACTCAAAATCGTTTCGATGTGTTTACGTGTGAGAAGCGGCAAGATCAAAAGAATCGCGCGTTTGCGCTCACGATGAAAAATGATAAAAAAAAACTCGTTCGACTTTGCGCGATGCTGAACTCGCTAAAAATTGAAGCGACCGTATGTACGTTTCGCGTGATGATTCTCGCGGGAGATCTTAAACGCGGTGTAAAAAATTCGACGGTGTGTTACGATCTTACTCGGTATTTTTCATTGCATCTTATAAGGTCCTGCAATTTTCCAACAATTTGAATGAACACGACTAAAAAAGTGCATCGTTGCAGCATACGGAGTTGCATTTTTCTCATAAACGTGTGCTGCATTAAAGTTACGTCGCAATAATATAAAAGCATATACTTAAACATAATTTGAAACTCATTCTAGCACAATTTTAATATTCTTTCAAAATGTTAGTTATATTAAGGATGTATGAGCGATATTTTTAAAAATATGAGAATTTGATAAGTTTTTGATATTTTTAATTCGGTAATTCTTTAGATTAATGACTTTTCCGAAAAATGGCGAAATATTTTTTTTTGTGTGAACTTCTTGTAGATTATATCATAATTAATGAACTATCGGGGAATTTTAATTTTCACCCTCCCTATAAAAAGTTATGGTTGCATTATAATTTAAAAAATTACAACTTTAAACGCTAGATGTATATCTATAGATATATAGTAGTAGCATTAAAGGTCTATAATAGTAGCATTAAAGTAATGTGAAATTCGACAACTCATCTGGGATTCCCAGGACAGGAAAAAATGGAAGATGATGTACAATCTACTGATGAAAGTGAAAAGTAAAGTACTGTCCCTCCCCCCCCTGGACCTTGTGTTTGTTCTGTATGATGTCCAAACGGGATCCAGGGGCGAACCCCCCCCCCCCCCCCACTATAATGTAAGTGCGAGGCCCATGGAACATATTAAGGTAGTACAAACGAGACAGTCTATTCAAAAGTTTGTCTTTATGTGTTAACTATAAATGTAAAATCGTCAGTTGAAATTTCTTGAGACAGAATTTATTCAAAAATTGCATAGATATTCGTTAGCATTGTGTTAACGTGTTTGCTAAATTTAAAAAGGCTCAACCATGTAGTTATTTAGATATTAATTTTTAAAAATTGCTACTTTTAACATGGG
>JAPYYW010002427.1:0-44925 GCA_030522545.1 Cremastinae sp. A BG-2022a | reverse complement strand
GAGCTCGGAACTCGAGTCAGAGTGGGGGAAGCGCTCGAGCGAAAAAGCGGGGAAGCGTTCTTATTGAATCGTTCTTATTGGGGTAGTGAACTGTAATTGTAAGATTTTTGCGAAATAAAGAACTTAAATAAAGTACATTCCTACGAATCTTATCGTTTTAAAGAAAAGTGGGGTTAACGATCTATTTTTTAAGAAAATCGTTGTTAAACATGAGAGCATTTGCTCGAATATTTAACGGATGTCTTGGTATTTCACCATATTGAAATTGTCACGTACAACCGTCAAATTCAAACTTGCCCACAATTTACACTCATATTTTTCTGTACAACTTCAAGTTTTCTTTATCTATTTTTTTCGATGAGTGTGCACATCTTCCTATCTTGGTTTTCTCAAAAAAATTTTGCAAATTACTTTTTTTTTACTTGGAAAGCAACGTATTGTTTTTCGATTACGTGACATTTCTAAATTTTGAGGCTTAGTAACCTCGAGTACTACTCAAACCGTTTATTGTTAGTTTTTGATGTTGCAATTACTGGTAAATAAAAATTTCAATTTTGTTGACAATTCATGAATTTCCTTATTCCTTTCTATTTTTATAATAATCTCTACTTTTTCGTAAATTATGTTAATTACTACGACTACCTTAAGCTGTAAAAGCACATGGTATACGGAGGAAAAAAATGAGACAAAAAGTGTTTATTTGACTGTAACGACTAAAGTACCTTAAATATCAAGTATTTAACATTTTGTAACATTTTTCTATCCAGCATATTGTAACCTACGAAGAATGTATCAGAAGTAATAAAATAGTAATTTCATTGGCGCCCTTGGTCGAACCACGATCCCCGCATAAGGAATTTTTAAATGAAAAATTCTTGTATATATATTTATTACAAGAGCCGGATTGACGAGTCTAGGATTACATGACGAGACGTTCACGCCGTCAAGAGTTCATTGAACTTTAGTAGGTAACCAAGCCATCTATTTCTAGATTCCGAAGCTCCGTAAATTTTGAAACTACCGAATATTTTTCATCAATATATCGTCAGTAGATAAGCATAATTTTTACGTTACTTGATGAAGCTAAATCCATTCTTACCGATTAAGTTCACAATGATAACGGTAATTATCATCGTTAACAAAGAAATTTATTAAATTTTAGGCAACCGAGTAAATTATTTATAAATATAGAACTGCAGTTAAATTTGCAATCACAGAACTTTACATAAAATTTTTGTCAATTGGTAATTGCACTTTCTGCATTGCTTCATGATGGTAAATCTACACAACGACGATAAAAGTACTTGCAGTCGGTAATGAACAAATTTTTTTTTGTTACCCTTCATCGCTATACGAGAAACCGATATTATTTCGAACAACAACTTTATCACTCGTAGATATTTTTTGACATTGAGAAGGATCTCCGTGTGCATATAACCACAAAACAATTTACGCAAATTGTTTATAGATTTAACGAGTTAAATTTCGGAAAGTAATTTTAAGCGATGTCTTAATGTCTTTTAAGCGAGTTGCCTTTTCTTCGGCAATTATATTGTCGGAGATGAGTAAACCTGAAAATCTGGACTTTTACCTGTCTCGTTCCCATAACAAACAACCTGTTCAAACGTTACGAGATATCTTTCCTTGATGACGACAGGCACGCATGTGCGACCTCCCACCAAGTTCGGCTAGCTCGTCAAGGCCGTAGCGTGCCGGCGCAAGAAGTGGTATGTACACTCCCCGTTGTCCGCCACCTGACGGCAATATTCCCACGGAAATCTCATGCACGACGTTCGAGCGAAGCCAAACAAGAGAGAGAAAAGGAACAATCCGCGCGGAAGCTCGGATTGAATGAAGAAAAATCATTCGAAGCAGAGAGGTGTCACGATAAGAGAGCCATATTCGTATATGTATACGAATAATGGCTATATATTTGTCATTGTCGCGAGACAAGGCGCGTTTCGAGCATCGAAGCCAGCTGGGCAAATCGACGAGTACATTTTCCAACGACAATTCCCATCGTTTACCAAAAACAAACGCGATATCTGACACGAGACGAAGCGCCGTCCATTCCTCCACCTGTTAACCTTTCGGGGGCGCTGAGAAAAGTTTATCGTCGGGGAAATTCGCCCGAGTGTTTACGTTCCTGGGCACGGCGGAGTGGGGATATCCAGCGAGAGATGACCAGGGGAATAGGGGAACGAGCGAGCGAGACCGAGAGAGAACGAACGGCGGGTTGGCTCGAAGGAGAAAGAGAGAGAACGGGGAGCAGGGGGAGGAGAGGAAGAGGAGAGAAAACTCGTCGGAGGACACTAGGCGGGGGCGAGGCTCGGCGCGCGGTGCGTACGGGGCTTTCCAAGGGGCGAAAAACCGCGTTTAGGTGGGGAAGCGTGGCGGGGAGGGTAGGGGAATAATGGGCGGGGAGGGGGGAGGCGAGGAGGGAACGAAACGAGCGTGCAGTCGCGGAGGCAATAGCCGGGACTCGGAATATGCCACAAGCCGGGGAGAATGGAATGGGAAAGGAAAGGCAGCGAAGCGGTTTAGCTCGACGGGCTGGCGCGTAGCCGAGGAGGCACCAGCCAACGCCAGCAGAAGTCGCCGGAGTCGACGAGGCCTCGCTTCGGACATAAAGCCTCCGTCACGAAGCGTCATGAAACACTCCGGCAATACTTTATTGACGATTATCGCGGCGTATTTTAATCAAGTTTCGAGCTCTGTTATTTAATTTCGTCCTACGAGGTGCGTCCTCGGGTTTGAGACAGGCGAGATACGGGGACCGGTGACGTTTCGGTATTAAAAAGAAAAAAAAACGAGGGTGAGAGAGAGAGGAGTTGTCTCTCGTTCTCGATCTCGGCAGACAGTTCAGGATGTCAACGTGCGAAATCTCGTGAACGGGTGTGATGATCGGCCTGACGGGGAGAAAACTGTCGACGATACGATGGAAATCAGCGAGGGAAAACGAGCCGAAGAGTGAAAGGAGCGAGCCAGGTACGAAGAGGCTCGACGAGCGAGATCTCCGGATTATTTGTCACGAGAGCTACGTTTTCGCTCCTATTTTTAAAGATCCTGCTGATAAATCAATCTGGCTGTGACACGTTTCTGTGACGACGAGTGTCTCTCTCTCTCTCTCTCTCTGCGATTGTTAATTCTCACGAAAAATAAATTTCGAGAAGGTGCGTCGGGGTGCGGGATTATTTTTGTTTCCCGATGATACATTTTGTTGAAAGAGAGAGAGAGGTGCTTGAGTGACGCGAATTTGGGACTTATCGGGGGCTGAGGGAGGTTCGCCACTGGACATGGCTGCACCGCGGGCGAGTCGATCGGGTGCACAGGTGTCCCTTGTTATTCTCGCTCCTCGGATTACGAGGGAAGCCGCGAGCAAGTCGGAGAAGATGAGAGAGCGTCGCGAGGGCTGCTCCGGTGTCGATTTATCGTGATACGATCGATCGATTCTCCCGAGCGGGTCGAAACGAGCGAGCAAGAGGGGAGACGGAGAAAAATCGCTGCTCCTCCCGATTCGCCAGTCGCTCCACGCGGTCCGAGATAAACGTATACGTCTCCGTATCGTTTTTCACCGCGTCCGACGACCAACGCGAACAATAATGTCCGAAATCGGATGAAGAGTTTTTTCTTCCTCTTCCCCCGATCTCGCGAGAAATTCAATCATTTGTTTTCCCGTTATCGCGAATCCTGACGATCCCACGTACAACGCCGGGGGAGGAAAAAAATCTTCAGGGCGATCGAATCCCGAGTCTCGTGTGACAGCTCGCGCCATCGCGCTTCGCACTCTCTTCTAATGAGGTGCGAAAAAAGCAGGTGAAGGAGGAGGAATCCCGGAGGACTCGGTAACGCGGACACTCGAGCTCGCACAGCGTCTGCGTGGCTCCGAATCGAGCCACGGCCTCGCACGCGCTTTTCCGGGCTTTTGTTTCTCACGCGCTCTCTCCCTCCCACTCCCCCCCCTCATCCCTTGGTCGATTCGCGGCTGGACCACACTCGACCAGACTTTCCCCTATTTCCGAGTTCACGAGTCGCGCGAGACACTTTTGTCTTGAGAAAAAAAAAATAAAAGAGAAGAAAAAAACAAGAAGAAGAAGAAGAGAGAGAAATAAAAAATAACGGAATATCAACCTACGCCCTCCTGCTCGTGGGAAAAATCTCGCGCTCGGTCACACGCCTCGCGATCTCCGGGACTTCGAACGACCAGGCGGGGACAAGTGTCGTGTCTGTTGTTGTTGTTTTTTTTTTCGGTGCCGGGAGTGCGTAAGTGAGCCGCCGAACGTCGATCGTGTCAAAGGGTTGAAAGATGAGCTCATCCGGGTGGAAGAGAGCAAGTATCGCGCACACGAGCTCGCACACTCAACCAATTTCACGCTTTTCGGGACTGCTCGCCGTCATCCTGCTCGTTCTCGCCAAGGTAAGCGATCTCGCGGATCATCCGTCAATAATAATCAACGCGAAGTTTGCAACGCTCCGAACATCGCCAACTTCGAAAGGTTAAAAAAATTTTCGTCTTTGCTTGATGCCAAAATTCATATGGAAATTGGGCAGACGGTCCCTGGCGACAATAAATTTTTGTACGATAAAGTCGGTGAAGTTTGGACTTGGTACTTTCATCGCGTCAATTTGTCAATTGTCGGGATAAGAACATTTTGGAAATCATTTTGAAAAATTGGCATTGCTTGCACTGAGAACAGATTTAGTTGAAAAATATTTAGTTGAAATAATTAAACTTCAGTTAAATCAACCAAAAATTTAGTTCAATTTGCAAAATAATATCGTTGAACGTATTGAAACAAATATTTTGTTGAATCAACCAACTTTTGTTTTCAGTGATGTGCATCTGAAATGAAAAAATGTAGTGCAATTTGATTCGAAGCATTTTTTAGCTATTTTTTACCATTTTGTAAAACACTGTTCCAATTCATTCAACTATATGTTGCACAGATAGCGAATTTTATATTATTATGTTACTTGGGCAATAGTTTGGAAATTTTAGGATATTTCATACAACGACTAATAATATTGATAACAAGAACGATCAAAATCGTTATATGTGTTTTATAAAAGATTGTAAAAATTTAAAAAAAGTTACTGCAGGCTTTCCCTTGAAATTCTCTCAAAGTAAAAAATGTGAATATGCGCGTCTGATCGCAAAAATATCATAAATATAAAAGCACGTCTGGACATATTGTGCCATCCTGAATAATTCAAAAATCCTGGACTTTCACTCGAAAACGAACCCATATGCCTGTAATTAGTTAGTTAGGAAATCTGTAATTATCGAAAGTTCACGTAACTCCTTCACTACTTTCGTATACAGACAATCTTATCGATTACGTCAATCGAGATTAGAGTTTTCTTAGACCAGAGATCGACGTAGCGAAAGTCGTTTGGCAAAGCGTACACGCAATTATCAATTATAATCTCTCGTTCTGATTAAAATCTTGTTAGAATTTTTCGTTGATGGTATACATAACATTTTGAGGAAAAAAAATGGAGACAGCGAGATCCTCGAATCGGTCAAGGGTAAAGTCGAATCGGAAATTGGGCTCGACAAGCCAGGCGATAAAGAGAAAATAAATAGTCGGGGAAAGATTAAAAAGTAGAGGAAAGTAAGCGAGTCTCGACGGGAAAAGCAGAGCGCGACGGGCGGGATTCATTTAGCTAATTTGTGTGTCGTGTGTAAAAATTGTTTCGCGGTTTTTCGTCGTAAATACGTGTCGGGCGAACTGTCGAGCTTCACGCTAGTTGCAATTTTCAACATTTTCTGAAATAAAAACTAAAAGCTCGATCGCGTGACTGACCAAGCCCAAGAAAACGGACGGGTGCGCACCCAATTTTTTTTTTCTCTCGCTCGCTCGCTCACGTGAGCGCTCCGCACGAGACTCCTATCTTTTCACGAACGCTTTGAGGGACGTGAAAAACGAGACTCTTTCGCAGCGTGAAAATTCTCATGTACAAAGTCACGGACCTCTCGGGCATGCAACCCGACATAAAAATTTTAGATATTTCCTTATCACGGAAATAAAACTTGGAGATAAATCAGCTTACATTTTCGTCGTACTATATACAACAACAAAAATCAAGAATCATCTGTTTTATATCAAAATTATTTTAATAAATACTGATGCATTTGTAATTTAAAAAATTACTATAGTTTTGAAAATAAGTTTCTGCTTCTTGGTCGAAGAAAGTTGATTTACAATCAATCAAGTATAATTTGTACAAATAAATGTGAAAAATAAAGTAAATAATAATCAAATTTGAACCAAAAAAAAAGAGAACTGAAATATACGAAATTTTGAAATTTATATATAAATACTAAGCGATGCGATTGCTTCTAGAGTAAAAATTTGACGTTTTGAGAATCTGTCAGTTTCCATCAATGAATTTGGTTACAATATAACCATGGAAACAAAACGAAATTTTTGAGCGCCAATCAAAATTCTACTCTATAAATAATGAAAAAAGTAGAATGCATAAATAATTTAGAAATAATTAAAAATGAATAAAATATATAATACTTGATATAAAAATTCGAACACGAAAGAAGGTATATTGACGTATAAAATCTAAAGTATAATTTTGAAAAATAGATCGATTCCAACTTAAAGATATGTCAATACACAAGTTTTTTAAAAAATATTTTATATAACAATATATGCAGTAATAATGCTTGTCATACGTAACTCACAAAATTTTTGCGTAAAAAGACTTTGATTCTCTTTTAATTTTTTAATACTAACTACATTTAAAAAAAAACAATTAAATAGCGAAGAGTCATTTGTTTGAATAAAAAGATGAAAATGGTATTCTAATATAGGATTTGTTATTCACAAGAATTGAGAACTGAGCGAGGAATTGTGTTGTCGTGTCAAATCGTGCGGATGAGGTTTCTTTGTTTGTTAGAGAAAATCGATAAAAGATTACGAGTGTGGAGAGCTCCCGAGCACGTGGGCAAATTATTGGAGAAGCGAGGCAGACTGCGCGACGCTCCCACACTTGCTTACATGTTCGTCAAATAGAGCGTACACACAGGCATATATACTAGCTGGTAACTCGGCTAGAAGCGTGTACAGAAAAGTTACACGATGCCTGGAAGAAACAACTCATCTGCGTCAGAAAGTAAAGTGCCCGAGGCGAGGAAATGAGCCGAAGAGATGAGAGAAAGAGAGAGAGAGAGATAAAGCTGATGAGGGAGAGAGAAAATATTGGTCCCGCGAGTATATCATCAACGACGGAGCAAAGTCAGGAATTCTTCGCTGACGAATCGCGGAGCTCTCTTCCGCCGGCAAAAAGTCAATCCAGCATGGAACAGGTGTCACGGAATATCGTAAAGACGAAAAAAAAGCCTCTAAACCATATTTCCCTTTTTCCAAGCACAAGAGCCTACGGCCTCGTCGTCATATTTTTCGTTGCTAAATATAATTGCAGTTATTGCCAATTATTCAGGATTTATGGATCCACAGTTGAGCGGCTTTACGCAATAACCTTTTACGATTCCGCATGGACGCATGCATATACTCTATATATACTCCGGAATAAAACGTGAAGGAAGGAAAAATGGAGATAGGAGAATGTGGAACACCTTCTGGCACGATCCGACACTCAATGACCCAGTAAAAACTTTCAAGTGTGTTCGAGAAACCGAACGAGCCTCCCCGATGTTTCAATTTTACGAGGGCAGAGTGTGTGCATGCGTCTGCACCGTACAATCGCGTATTTGTTTCTTTTTACTCATCTTTTTGCTTCTTCTCTTCTTCTTCATCTTCTTCTTCTTCTTTTTTTTCGTTCACGCGGAAACATCTGTTCGCGCGTCATCCTATCGATAAAAAATTAATTCGGTAAACACGCGTGCGTCTGCATCGTAAGAATAATTTTTTGCCTTCGTCTCGCTCGTCGAGAGTTGACACGATCGTGTACGATCGATGACAATGAAGGACGAGACACGCGCGTTAACGAGAATAAAATAATAAGTGGTGGTCATCCGAGCAGGAAGAGATTTTTAGCGCCTGCCGAGCGCGAGACTCATTTTCAATCCCGTGTCCAAATATTTCGGTTCCGGGGTATATAGACAAATAAAAGTGTACGAGAGGGAGAGAAATAGCTCTCGAGATGGTATCTCGCGCGATCCGGATGAAAGGAAACGCCCCGAGGAAACTTCAAAGTCCAGAGACGCGCGTCTCCTTCCGGGCATCCGGTGTCTCGGCGGGTGTGCGATCGGACAAAATATGAACGAGGCTCGAGACTTCCGTCTCTCGCGACGAGTGCTTTTTTTTCGGCTTTAGGCGAGATTCGGATACGAAGGGACTCTTATTTTCCATCTTCCACTATATTTCGCTTCTATTTTCTCCCATTCGCGTTAACAAAAAAACGACAAAGAACGTTCTATCGAGGAACGAGACACGCAAAAACGGCGGCGCGATCTCTCGCTAGCGTTTTTCCAGAAATAGAAAATATAACAAACCCGATTCGACATCCGCCGTTTTTCCTCCGCGCTCGCCGGCATCCCGAGATGGAACTTCCGGAGATTTTCAAAATGTTGATTAGAATAACTGCGCGTTCATTGTCAATAATTGAAGCGACGATGATTCATACTCATTACCGTCATTATCGTCAACTGAGACGAAGAAAAAAAAAAGAACGAAAAAGAAATACACAAATTAATCGCTGCAGTCTCGATAAGATCATGATGAGATATATCTCTCGTTTTTGACGTTTTTCCTCTTTCTTTCTCGCTCCCGAGCGTTTCCGGGATAATTTGAATATTCGTCGTCGCGTATTAAAACGCGCAGGAGAGACCAAAGCGCGTTACGTGCGCGCGCACGTCGCTTCTTCTCTTTGTACGGAACTTCAATGCTCATTACGTCCCTCCTCCTTTTTTTCTCTCTCGTGGCCGGAGGGTACTTGCGTAACCGAGTAACACACATATATTCACACACGGATTTACTCCCGTGTGCACTCCGTCGCGTTTCCTTCATTTCCTCCGCGCGCCCGCGCGCTATCTTCTTTCCCTCCTTTGCCTCTTTTTCGACCGACAAACCATTTTTTTTCCATTTTTTTTGTCTCTCCATGTATATACTCGCTCTTTCATCGTTCACGCATCTACATATAGATATGTATTCAACGAAAATAACGGTAGGCCGATATACCTATCCGGTCTTGCATTCCGTTATTATAAAAATAAGAGAAATAAATATTTGTAAAAAAAGTAGTAGAGTTGTGTGCATGAATGAGAATTCTCAAATTGAAAAATTTGGTGCCGGCTCGTCTCGCTCGCCAAATTTGGCGAATTTTTCTTCTTCGCGCGGGTGTCTTGGTATATTATATACACGCGGAAACGACGAGATGGATTCAGAGCGTGAAACAAAAGCGACGCCGGGCCGAGAAAGCTCCGGGAAAAAGAGGAACACGATGAGCTTTCACATCCGTGAAACTCGAGTATTGGAAAACTTTTGCATTTTTTGTTTTGTTTTTCAAGTTTCCCTGATATTTTTCTTCTTTCTCTCGCTCATATACCGGTTACACGTTATTCTTGATCCTTTCATCGCGTCGTTCTCTGGGGAGCGACCCGAGAGAATAATGCGCGGAACGAGGAAATCTCGGTTAATGAAAATGGACAAAAATGCTCCTCCGGCCAGACGACTAAAATCCACTCCCGGTCTTCGTTTTTTAACAAACGATGAATACCGCTTCCCATTTTTCAATCTACATATTATTTACTCTCATCTCGACGTTATTTTCCCGCCGCTTCTATCTTTTCGTCTTCGTCTAATTTTCACGTAAACCGAGCTTCGGGCAAGTGAAATCATTTCAGGCCACCGTGAGAATTTTTTTCAATGTTTTATTTTATTTTTCTTCATTTCCAAGTAAGATTTATACTCGTGTCTTCGCATGCACTTTTTTTCCTGGGCTAAAATGGGAAATTGGCTTCTTCTTCCCATGTCACGTCATTTTCCACGGCGGACATTTCTCACGCGCGCCGAGACTCTTGGAAATTCTCTCTCGGCCGAATGGAAAACGAAAAGCCTCGCGAATATAAAGAGAATTCACTATCGCTCCCGCAGTATAATTTTTTTCCGTTGCTCACTTCGATCGAGCTCTTGACGCTTATTTTCAAAATAATCAGTCCTCGAATCGGATATAATTTACGTTTGATAATCAAGGGAAACATGTACGAACGATTTATCAAAGCTCTGACAACTTTGTTGCTGACGCAAAAGTTTCCTCTTTTTTTTTCTCTCTCTCTCTCTCACCTCGCGATTATCATTAAAAACAAATGAAGCAATTATACGTATATGCTTCAGCGTTGTATTTTTCTGATTGTTAACCCGGGATCTCAAGCTCGAGAAATCTTCTCGCAAGATTGCTCGTTTTCCCATGTTAAATCGAACGTAAGTAAAATGAACTGCTAACAATAACGTGTATTTTTAAATCGCGCTCCATTCATACTCCCCAGCAGCCAATACAATTTTTTTCGCTCGGTTTCACGGCTGCTTTTGTCAGGTATTGTGTGTAATCCGGAATATAATGCACGAGTTGCATTTTTATCTTTCAAGCTAGTTGCTCGTTTTGTACATGCTTTATATACAAGGAAACGATAACTCTATTTTTATTCTTATATTCGATTTGAATTTCATATATCTTTTGTTTTGCAAATGATATATTCGTTATATATCTTTTCTTAAATTAATTTTTTTCCTTGCGTATAAACAGTTATTTCGTTTGTCCCTCTTATATACTTACACCCTTACACTCACAACAGTTAGAATTTTCATAACATTTATATTATAGAAAAAAAACATGTCGAATATTTAGTGATGTTTACATCAAAAAATGGATGGATAGTTTTTTAAAAATTACACTAATACACAAAGATGTACGATTTTCAATAATTCATAATTTAGTGATATCTATAGGCATACAGTAAAATTTTGCTAATTTTACGCATATTTTAATTTAATATTTAAAAGGATCTGTGCACAATGTTCAAAGAAATTCAATCTCGAACTGTTTTTTTTTTCAATTCCTAAAAAGAAATGAGAATTAATTGCCAAAAAATAATTACGAAGTAATACTTTTTTTAAATATTTAATTAAATCCGTTTTTCTTTACTTTCGAAAAATATAGCAAAAATTGATGCACGTTTTGTGTACACTATATCGTGAAAATAATTTTATATTTGAACAATGAGAGTTGCGTTAATATCTCCTTCGCGGTTCGATACTCGAATCAATACCAGTTTCGCAATTTCGTCGAGCATGTTGGCTATTGAACGTCGAACATATCCGATTTGGTGCGCCTGGTGGGTGCTACAATGAATATCGACGATTTCGATATCGTATACGTTTTTTTACATCGGAGACAGGCGTACGTGCACAGTTATACATTTTCGAACGGGACAGGCGAATGGAAGCGAGTCGAGAAATTTCGATAAACCTAGTTGTAAGCGACAGCCCCGAGCCGCATCATACCAGAAACGACGACAGCTTCGAATCCGAGGTATATTAATTTTCTATCCGTTGCGTGCACCTCGAAAAGCTCTGCTCGATGAATAATGTCACCGAACGATGCGCATATTGTGTATATGAATAAATTACATGTCGAGTGCGCCTGAATTTATATATACCAAAAAAAAGTAGCAATTCGCGATAAACCTCGTTTATTATTTAATTTACTCTTATTATTATTTATTAATATTTTAAATACTTCTAGGGGGCAATATGGGCCCCTTAAGAAAAAAATGCTTGAAACCTCAGTTTTTTTCACTTATTTCACTTTTTTTAGTCCTTTGTGAAATATTTGGTCGCACGCTCCTATTTTTTAAATTCTGATGAGAATATACAAAAAAAATTTGTCTCATCTTTGTATATATTTTTTTGCTATAGCAGACATTTAAGGGGTTTCGGTACAGCTAGCGAAAATAAATGAAGTTTTACATGTTAAAAGTATAGGGAACCGAAATTTGTTAAGAACACGATGAAAATTTGAAAGAACGTTCATTGTCACTAAAGAAATTTATATAAATTTAGAAAAAAAATCATCTACATTGTTTTCGAGTAATCAAGTGTTAAAGTTACATACACGGAAAGTATAGCTATATATTGTCTAAAAAATGATATTTCATGGTTCAATTGTTCGGAAAAAACGTAGACGAAAATTCGAAAAAAAATCGTGTTTGCGTATTTCATACTCTCGAAATTTGAACGATAATTTTTATCATTTCGTTATATATGTACCGAAACACCTTAACACAGAGTTTAATTAATTTCTTTTTTGCGCATCTAAAGTTTCGTACCGATCAATAATGCGATTCGTCGTTATTGAGCTGACTGTGAGGTTATCCTCCCGATCTCCGTCGTTCTCTCATTACAGTTGTAACTTACGTGCACACGCAGAAGCGTACAGGCGGGTTCGAAGCGTGAAGGCCATCCTCGATCATGTGAGCCTTTTTGTACACACGAGAAAATAATACGACCGCGAATCGGGAGAGAGAATATACATTTATACTCGGGAATAATAAATAAATAAATAAATAAACATGTGTTGGGCCAACAGCACGTGAGTGGATTCGAGAATAACGCACCTTTTTTTTTCTTATTCACAGCAAACATTTAATTATTCGCGTATTCATAATTATCGCTGGATTGTATTTTAATTATTTCTTTATCGCGCATTATACGGTTTATTCTCACTCATCCTTTTTCCCACTGCCTTCCAGCACGCGTAATAACTCGGAATTTTTTTTCCGATTCTGCTTGACGTCTGTATTTACCAGCACATCGTGCCGATAACACGTTCAACGATTAATGGCTCGCTTTTTTTTCTATCGTCGATTCATCCTTTACACATTTCTCGTCGTATGAAGCAGCCAAAATAAAGTATCTCCAATAATCATCCGTCATTTACGATATTCCCAGATATGGTAATAATTCATCGCCATTTGAATATTTTTTCTATATGTTTGATGAAACTATCAGATAAACCCATCGGGGTGAAACGGAGGGAAAATTGCTGTTGATGATCAACGATATAAAGATCGATAATTATAGTATAGTGAGAAATATATATATGAACATAGAAGTAGACGAGAAAGAGATGCAATGGACAAGATAAAATAGAATTAGTTTCAAAAAATTGCATAGTCAATGTGAAAAAATATATATATGCGTATATTAAGGTACAAATTTTGTTCGTTTAGGAGGGGAACAACGTTCCCCGGAAGTTAAGGCAGTTAAAGCCACATGGCCACAGAAACTCCCTCTCTTTCTCTCTCACGGTTGATTCTTCTCTCAGACTCCGCACTCCGGTAGTATTTATATACGCGATAACATCCGGGAGCGTCTCGTCGTTGACGAAACCTGTCACGACGAAATTCGAAGAGAAAAAAAATTTCAATTCGCCGGGAACAATACACGGAATATATTTTTAACGAAAGAGAGATTATTGCTGATGACATTACGATAGATATATACAGTTTGAATTATTGGATCGATTCGGGTTTCGTGGGAAAAAGCTTTCGAGATCTCGCGAACTCGCGGATGGAACGCGCTTCGTTGGCCCAGAATCCGAGGCTCATGACCGACGATTCTAAATTAAGCTTCTCACTACGAAACCACGTTTCGAGTAACTATATCGCGAGAGAAAATAGTAAAACAGTTTTATCGAGGATTACTGCACGTTTGCGCAAGAAAATTCATATTGGGAGTTCAACGAAATTTGCTTTACGTGTTATTATACACAATGCAATACAATATATGAAACGTATCAAAAAATTAAAACAAATTTTTCGAGAATATTTTTCAAGATGAAATACTTTGAGTATTTTGCGTATAACTCTTATCTGCATATGTAAAATATATAGTTTTATGAAAAATCATTTATTTATGATTATATCATTTTAAGAGTGTTCGCCCTTTATATTCGTAACAGACAAATTTTAATGAAATTTTATAGTGAATATTATAGTTAAGAAAAAAATTAGCGAAATTGAGCAAACCTCGGAAAAATATTGTATAGTTAATCTATAGTAATCGCTGAACAAAATTTATAGTTTTCAAGACAATATATAACAGAGACAGGAAAGTAAGAAATTGAGAAATGATTGACTAATTGTTAAAAAATTTTGTAAAATTTTGGAAAAAGTAGAAACAGTCTATTTTTAGTTTCCAGATATTATAAAAAGTAAAAGGAATAAAAAATATTTTTTGCTGTGTCCTAATCAAAGTTTTTTTTCAATACATATGTACAAGCATATAGTATATTAAACTGTTTTCTTTAGAAAATATTTGTTTTGTACAAAAATTCAAGAAACAAATTAATGAAAAAGCAGTAAGATTCTAATGGTTGAGATTTCGAGATATTCAAAAAGAAAGTTTAATAATTCTATTTCAACATCAAGTATAGTAACGGTAAAAAAAAAGAATTTATTGATCAATTAGTGAAAAGATGATTGTCCCCAAAAATTTCATCGAAATCCCAATATCTCTTTTACATTTATAAACATCATTTTTCTTGATCTAAATAACTGTGTATGTTAAAAAACAAACTCTTATTTACAAGAATGACGAAAATTCAAAGCAAAAAAGTATTTTATTCATTTTTTGATCAAGACGTCTATTCGAAACGAGTTATTTAATTTAATTTATCGGAAAGTCGAATGGATTATTGTCTGTGAGACAAAATGAAGTTTGAAAAAAGTTGACGAAGCAATAAAATAATGTTGAAATAGCACACCGAAAAATCTCTTCGTAATCGAAGGCCTGGCATGTTTCGTGAGGTATTCGATTTTCTGTCGAGCAATGACATTTTTGGGCGGTGGCCTCCAAAGCCCGCGACACTCGGTACATTTTTTACGCACTCTGTGTTCGGTGCGCGTGCGTTGCCGCGATTGTTGCGGCAGCAACAATTCTTTGATCAGAGAGGCCGGCATCACGGTACGCTTGCGTTCCAGGACGTACTTATACGCCAAGTCGAAACGCAGGAATTGCCGTTCAACACACGCCGACCATCAGGGAGAAGACGATGGGAATAATGAGTAAAAGGATGGTAAATTTTAAATAAAATCCCGCACTTGGTTCCATCGGGATTTGGCTTAAAAAACAACATAATGTATTCATTCGAGAGTCCATTAAAAATTTAATGCTCCGGAGAGAAAAAAAAATCATTGCGTTCAGGCTCGCGCATCGTTCAGAGAGAATTATTCGAACGATTGTTTGGACAATTGATAAGCGTGCGTGGGACGAGCTTCGTAAATTATATAAAGGGTGCGCATATACATGTAAAGAATAAAGGAGGAACGGAGCATGAGAGAGGGAGAGAAAAAAAGAACAAAAAATAAAATAAGGGGAAGAGCTCAATTCTTATATCGCGAGATTTCAACCGGATTGCGGCGATTAATTTAAATTGCCGCGATTAATCGCTTCAACTCTGCCTATGTGCGAATATATTTATTTTTCGACGGACACTCGAGTTTGACTCGGTAGCCTCTCATTTAAATTAATAATGAAACATATAGATTTTAAAACGAATATTTTTCTACATAATATGTATATCTAAAATTTTATTGCATACGCATAAATTATTTTTATTAAACGTATGTGGAATACTTTTTTCCAATTGATTAATATACAATAGAAATTTATGATGTGATATAAATTAGAAAATCTTCGCGTTCAGAATTCCGCTGCATTCTATGCGCTTTATAAAATCAAATGTTTGAGAGACGGATTGTTCGGGTCGTTGACTGAAGCCGTCAACTTCTTTTACACTAATATTTCTCTCCCGATCTCACTGACGTCACCGTCAAGCTGAATAATAATAATAATAATAATAATAAAATATGAAAAAGTGGCAGTGTCATTCGTCTTTTCTCTGACTGCCGTCTCGGTTGCTCGCGCATCTGCAGCCATGGCATTCTAAATATGTATAATAGTCGCACAATTCAAGTACCATAAAACCATAAGACATGGTCTGTAGATTGGGAAAAGAGAGAAATTCCGTTCTGAGCTAAAAAAATCTTGCAGGAAGCGTCGAGTAGTGATTTTCAGATTTAGCAGAATTTTTTCTGCCACGTATAGAAACGATTTTTCAATGTAATTTTTTATCGTTGGAAGAGAAGGCGACTTAAAAACTGACCGTTCTTAATATAGTTATCTCGTCAACACGTGTTTCTTACACTGGGAGATAATTATGCTACAACTCACTTCAAAGTGATTGTTAAAGATAATTACATATCCTGATAAGTAAATGAATTATGTTACATAGAATTAAAAAACTTGGTAAATTTGCGTAAGGATTTACCGTTCCAAATTTTAGATATTTACAATGGAATATCACTCTTTATTTAATATGCAAAATTCTCTACCACCAGGTGTGTATTAAAAAACACGGATCATTTTTCCTGATAGCTCTAGGACTTTCTCAAAATACTAGAAATAGAGATCAATACCTTTTGAACATTTAAAAAAGTTATTAATTTTGACCAAATATACAAAAATGGAATTCCTTTTATAGCATGTATATATAATATACTCATATTGTTTCACATATATGTCTCCTTATGAAGATTTCAATCTTAAGAATAAATATCACTATTTCAAGCATTTTTGTTTCCAGATAAATTTCTAAATAAAAGTTATTTAAACGAAGAGCAAACAGATCTTTTTCTGCAATTTTAACGATTTTTTAATCTGCATTTTTTATTACTTCATATATTTTTCGCGTATCGTTGAAATGAAAAAAAAAGGCGTCTGAAAAAGTGACTGTTCCTTATTAATTCGAGTCGTTTGCGTCAACGAAGAGTGAACAGAGGTTTTACGACTGTCGTGGTGACTCGCATGGCCACACAGAGAAACGTCTGGTGTATTAGCTCTTGGACAGAGTGTGTCCGCATCAGATACATACTCTTACTCTCATCTCATTGCTATATCACTTCTGTTACAAGATTGAGACTTCTTTATATTTTCTCTCTCTCTCTCTCTCTCTCTCTCTCTCTCTCTCTCTGCTGTTCCCTCGGTTCCAGGTTCAAGTTTTTCCCAGGCCGTCTTGCCTTTTTTTCCATGTCGCATCCGTTTTGCTATACGCACACGTTGTCTCGAAAGACAACATCGCTCTTTGATAATCGTAGCGTGAAAATTTCCAAGTAAATCCCATATGTACGCGAAAATAAAGTGAAGACTTTGCATCAGCTCTGAATCGCGTATATGCGACAAATAAATCATTTTTTATGATACAAACATATTATAAATCTTTAGTCTCGTAGAGACCTTTCATGAGAGTAGATGGTCCTTCCTAATGCATAAAATAAATTATAATAATTAACTATAAAAAGATAGTGTCTCATCTTATTTATAATCCCATTTCCAATAATATATATTTTCTAAAGATAACGTCATCGAAACGCAGTTTTTCTGGAAAGGATAGATCCGAAGGACGTTTGGATCGTTGCAGCCGCACACTTTTACTCTCGTTTCGCAATAACTCGCGTGCTCTCATTATTGCGGTTTCCATATACACACCACTCGGAATATTTACCCTCTCCTTCACTCCATCAGCTGATGCGATACATTTTACGTTCCTTCTTCCAATTTGTGGAGTTTCCTGGTCTCATTTGGATTAATTGAAATTTCGTGTCGCACGCTAAAATGAATTAAGATCGCGTGTGTTCAGGAGGGAGAGCTCGAAAAAAAAGATATACGTAACTATGTATGAAAAGAGAAAAAAAAAGAGAGAACAAAAGAGACGAAAAGAACAGCAGAGAGGTCTTTCTCGAACGAGACTAACATCTGAGCAATCAATCGTATTCTCGATCGTAAATCTTTCCATTGTTGTCAAACTCGCGGTTTCGTTAAACACGCGATTCTGGGGTAGTGACGAATCCAACATTTTCGGCGCGCCCTTATCTCGCACGAACTATATATATATATATTGACCGAAATAACGACTCGTCTTTAATTTTGAACGACTGTCGCGTCGATTCGTCGAAATCATGAATAACCCAATTTTCATCGCGTGGTCAACCTGATTTTCATTCGTAGAACCGAGTGAAATTCCTCGCCAAGTTCATTAATTTTCGCGCAATAAACGCGTGCAGTGCGTATCGCGAGAAGAGAGTTTGACCAGAGTCACGCACATTGAATTGAAAATCGCTCCAATTACGTCGCCCGCGTACCAATCCTCGTATATTTTAATTGAAGAGCAAATTTTTCATTAACAATATTGAAAACATAAATCAGCGAAAAAAATACAATGCAGTAACTCTCGATTCTCCATTTAACAGCTCAATAAAATGTTTTTCGTGACGATAAATTCGTTTCTAAATTTATTGTATAATATTGTATTCTGAAAATCTAAGCCAAAATATGATTTGGTTCTTTATATATTCAGGATAAATGTTGAACATTTCATAAGAAATTTAAAATTAAGGTTTTCAGGATTTAAAGTCTGATAATCATCAGAAACATTTTCAAATTTGATGCAATAATTTTCACATACATTTTATAACAATTAAATAAAAAATATATGAAAAAGTTATTTTGTTACCAATTTTTTATTTTTCAAATTTACCTTTAAGAGCTCTTGAACAATATTATATAAAGAGAATATGTAGTATAAGGATAATAATAATAATAATAATGATAAAAAAATGTGAGATACATGGTCTGAGTCCGGATCGATAGTTCGAAAGAATTGTAAAAGATGTGCAAATCGAGGCAGTGCGTATATATAATTATATTTTATCGAATTATGTAAGAAATCGTGTATCGTTAAAATCAGAATGCATAATTCGTATTTTAGCCGATCGTACGCGAGATTGATAGCAATCTCGAGAGTTACGAAGAGTGGCTCGTTTTCGTTGTTGTTTTTCTTTTTTTTTTTATTCGAATCGGTGAAAATAACGCATGCTCGGTTGGCAAAAAGCGCGGCGTCGAGAACGCGACGAGCTCGTCGTCAGCGCGGCGGACTCTCGTGTGCTTTCTAATTCTTCGGCGAGGTAGGTCGATGCTCAACTGTTACGTCTACAATAAAACTGCCCACTCGCTCGGGAGTTTGCTAACCGCGCGCGAGAGTGCGCCCATAAGCGCTCCGCTCCGTAACGGAACTCTTCGACGTCGGCCTCAACCGCAATGACGAGAGACTCGCCGCCGATCTCGTGCGGGGGCGGATCTTTTTCTTTCTCGCACTTATACCTCTAATTTTCTCTCTCTCTCTCTCTCTCTCTCTCTCTCTTTCTACCTTTGTTCGTAATTCGAGCCAGACTCTCGATGCACATAGCAAAAATATACATATATGTATGCGTTTGGCCATTTCTCTCTCATACACAGAAACGTATATATGTGTATATAAATTTGCTCTCCGTCGTATAACTCCATCCTTCTCTCGTTCGCTCATCGATTTGCCTTTTATCGCTGTTTTTACGGCTAAATGTTTCTCGCGCTCGCACACGTCGAAATTGTTATTGTCATTGGCATGATTTTTTCGCAATCCCGGAGCTGAGCATTTTTTTTTCTTTTTGCTCGCTGAAATTGTCCGCGTCAGCTCTTAATTTTTTTTCTCGCGCGCGTATGTCGAAATTCATATGAGCTCTGTGCATATACCGCTCGTGAAAAAGACATTATTGTTGTCTCTACTCTTGATTATTGTTATGATACGTATATGCATTTATTGTGATTATTTTTGTATTATTGTTGAAGAAACGGATCATCGAACGAGAGACTCGATGATATCCGGGGCGAACGGTTTACCAGGTGTGACAAAAGCAAAATATTATTTTCATTCATTATTCATAAACTCTTGGGTATTTCTTGGCCGTGTGTATACAAGCGCGCGTGAATATTTTTCCAGTTTTTTTTTTCTGCTCTCCGTCCACCGTTCCACGTTTTTTTCGTAACCAACGGTAATTTACAGCGACACGTATGTTTTTTTTACTGGATACGTGTTTCCGCGCTGTGTATAAACGCACGAATCGTTGCTGAGCTCGCACAATGTATTTCACACTTTTTTTTCTCGCTTGGCTCGCATTTTTTTTCTCTCTCCGACACGCGGGGTGTACCGACGAGGTGAGGCGTTGAACGTGAAATATGGCAGGGTGAGACTGGAATTCCCGTTTGTCGAAGTTCGAGGCTCGATGAACGTCGGAAAAATAACGTGTGAGAAAGAGACGGGGGAAAAAAAGGGAGAAAAACGAGCGAGAAAAGGAGAAAGATCGATAAAAACGAGACGTGGGTGGATCACCCTGAAAGAATCTTCCCCGTAGTAATGTGTTTTTATTACTTGTTTTTTTTTAATTTTTTTTCGCAGAGAAGGGAGTAAATATCGGCGACCACGTATCTCGCGAGAAAATCCCTTGACGATAATAAAACGTCCGAGAAACGAAAACGGCATAACTATGATGATTGTCCCGTTAAGATAATTGAGATAAAATTCCTTGAAAAATATTTCACGGTCTTCTATAATAATATATTAAAACGTGCATATCGAATTTTACGAAGCTTTGCTATCTACGTATCGTGTGTTATGGAAAGTTGAAAATTATTCTTGTTTTTTTTAATCTCTCATAAGAGCTCATTAAAAGTTGCAATTTAAAAAAATTAATATCTCGATTGCTACATGTAAGCCTCTTTTAGTTTTGCATATATTTTAATATGATGCTCACGAAGATTCGTGCTTTTGAAGTTCTGGCTCAAAAAATGTAAAGTGATAATTTTACATGCGTTTATAATTTACATAGGGTTGAAGTTTTGAATGGACTGTTGCGCGACTCCCACCTAAAGTACTTCTACCGCGACAGTCAGTTTCAAAAGATTCTTCATATCGTGTAAAACCTAAAGGTAAAGCCATTAGGAGCAGTTTATTTCAGAAATTTAATTTATTTAACCACAGATGAACCTTTTCTTTGATGTCGTATAAAGATTGATGAAAAATTTCGGAAACCTTTACAGCCTAGAAATAAAATTTTTTAACGCAACTTTCACTGTAGGGATTGCAAAAAAAATTAAAAATTACGATTTTGCTCCCAGACTCTTTTGGAAAATTAGAAAATAAGGTTACGATTTTGCATGCACAAACTTTAACGAATGTTAAGGATGAATTGAAATGACTTTCAAAAAGATAACGTCGTGTCGCTTAATTTTTAAATGTTTGTTTCGAAATCCATAAAAATCATTTTGTCGAGTTAAAAAATGATTCACTAAACAGTTTCGAAGTTTTTATTACATTTTGAATCATCAAAATTTTAATATTGCTTCTTGTGGAACATATTGTGCCCTGTATAATAAAAGCTTCGATCACCGTAAAATTTATTTCGTACGTTATACGGTTTTGACTACAAGTCCATAATATTTTTTTAAAGATTTCACTAATTTTTTTCATTTTTACGTATTTAAAGAAATCTCCTTATGAACGTTTCTTAAAAAGTGTTTGTAATCTGTTATATTTGATACTACAACTATATAACAGCATAAAGAATTGACAAAAGTATATATTATGAGAACACAGAGTCAAAATTTCACTAAAATTTATCACAGAAAATGAACTATAATTTTGTGAGGGACATATCGCCTAAATTCTTCCATAAATAACATATTTTTAAAATATTTTTAAGAAATTTATTAGAAAGTCATTTTCATCATAGAACCAGGATAAAGGAAATTTCTTGTAGTATGGCCAAAAATTCAGAGCGGAGATTTATAGCTATATGTCCAGAGGATGTGACAACGCAGTCAGACCCTCATTGATCTCGCTCGTGCGTGTAATACAATTCTCACTCACACATGAGTCATAATTTCGTGCAAAAGTCATCGGGAAAAGATTTTTTGATGAATTTCGACAGTTCTCTTCCGCGTTTTAAAATAAACCATGAATTCGTTCACTTTCACTCACGCTCGAGGTTTTACGAGACGCTCGAGAACTCGAGGACTTTAGGATTATTTGCGCGAAACGGCGATAAAAGTTGACGTCCGATCTCTTTTACGAGCCCGAGAGAAAAAAAAACACAACACTCGCGCCGATTTGAATAGAAATCCCAGTTGAAAAAACGAGTCGAATAACCTATAGAACCAGATGCGCAGGACTTCCGGTATTTTGCAACTCCGTCCAATTTGTCGGGGAATCGTAAACGTTTCGTAAGAGCGGTTTATTTCGCAATTATCTTAAAAGTGTATTAAAAGTGAATTAACGCGCGGGTCTCGAGCGAATTTCACAGGAAAGGGAGAGGTTAGGGGAAGTGAACGAGATAATTTTGGCTTTGTTTCTCGCGAGAGCTGAGGGCTCTCAACTATATTAGTGGAATAATTGCTGACTGTAATTTGACAAGGAATTCCTCGTATTGAGGGTGCACGTACGCTCGAACCCGGCTTGCTACGTCGAGATGTGAATTTCAGCAAAGTTTGCGAGCCTCAATGGCGTCGCGGGAATTGAGGCTGTTAATGGGATCTGCGCCGTGTTGGTAGGGAAAAACGCTTTTGCCTTGAAATGCGCGCGGTAATACACATCGCGTTTATATATATACAGTCGAGGAAAAAAAATCGCTGGGAGAAGAAAGAGAAGAGCGCTTTTTCGCCATCCTCAGTAATAAACTTGCAGACATCGCTAACCGCGACACGATTCATGACGCGACCGTGTCCTGCTCACGACGAAACTCCGAGAGGATATTTACCTTGAAAACGCGACTTCGCATGAGCGAGTTTACCCTCAGTCGCTCGCCCGGCGCGTAATAATCGTGCTTGAATTATATCTCATCTCGCTTTTTCTCAAGCCTCCAACTCCAGCTCTTTGATCTCTATCTAAACTCGATTGTTCCCTCCTCGCGATACTTTTTCTTCTTTTTTTTTCTACGCCTACGTGCCTCTAATACACGCGAATAACCAGAAGTTTGAATAAAGTGAAAAGACCTGTGAAAAGATCAACTTTCGCTGCATGGATTGAAAAAATAATTTCCATAGAGCAATAACGAGTCACAAAACAAAAACAATTGTACACGTCTCGAGTCGTAATTGGAACAGTTTAATTAATCAACGATTATATCTTTTTCTCTTGAAACTCTACCAGCTTTTCAGGTAAGTGTCCTCGACGGACACCTCAAAAATACGATGCAATCATCCGAGTGGTTATAAAATTTGTATAAGCGCTTAAATGTTTATAACGAAAGTTTCGCTGATCGCAATTTCTTTCATTGCAGATTCATTTTTTAAAAACAATAAATTGCATGCATGTTTCATATACGATTTAGTGATCAACCAAATATAATCTCTCTTAACCGAAAGCTTTCAAGTTAATTCTCTCATAGTATACAGTCCAGATAAAAAACGATGCTTAATCGAAAATATTTAAAAGCATGTAATATTTTTTTAAGCTTAATGAAGATAATGAAAAAAGAACGGTGATCATGGAATAAAATAAGTAAGGTATATAAACGTCCCAAAAGTTGAACAATTAAGGATTTTCTTACTAAAATATTTAAACGAAAAAATCTGTTTCTAATTCACATCTTACCTATTGTCTGATATTTTAGCAATTAAAAATTCATTTTATGTCTTAATTTAAAATAATATTTCTAGTAAATAAATACTTGAACGTTTGAATATGTAGAATGTTCCAATAGATGAATAGAAAATCGACCATGTCTCAAGTGCTGAGCGAGTTTTTTTTCCAATAAATTAACATTGTGAAAAATACACTTATTCGTATAGATAAAATAATCCATACGATGCTATTGATAAAAAAAACATCGAAATATTAAAAATAATATAGCAAAAATTGTCCAACTATTGGGACGTTTACCTTAATGTTGCAAAATTTTAGTATCTGAAAGTCCAATTTTTTAATTTGCTCCTGATATTTTGGGCACATACAGTCACCTGTATATAATTTCTAAAAAGTACGTGTTTCGATGGGACAAATAATGAATTATATGAAAGATTTGATAAAACTGCATTGATGATCACACTTTCCTGGATTGCAAACTCTTTTTAAAACAAAATTACATATTGTACATTATATTCAACCGAATGTATATAATGTATGACCGAATGTAAGTTTTTTAAGGAGGCGTAAAAGATTCCGCGACATTATTATTGAAAGCACTTTCCCAGATTGCAGATTAATTTTAAAATGAAATTGCATTCGCTGCGATTCATTCAATCGATCGAGATTGCATAGAATATGTTTTCACAAGTGTACGAAGATTTCGCGACACACTTTTATCAATTGCGAATTAATTTCTGAAAGTTGTGTGTTAAGGTAGTTCTATGTAGGTACAGTCTAATCAAAAGTTTTTATTTCAATTTATCACCATAACATATGGTTTTAGAGCTTAAGTTTATTAAGAAAAGTTTTTGCAAATTGTTTCAAGAACAACATAAGGTAACTTGTACTTGCTACGTACGTATGAAAATTACAAAATTCATAATCTTAGGATTTTTTTTAAACTAAAGGAAGCTTCTTTCATGTGCAATAAAGAGATGTGCCAAATTTTAAGAAGGTTCACCATTTAGATTTCAAGATATTTAGAAAAAATTTTTGACGTTGACAGTTGGGCCAATACTTGGCCAATGCTTGGCCAATATTGGCAAAGCATTGGCCCGATTGTCAAACGTCAAAAATTTTTTTCAGATTTAACACAGGCCCTTATGAGAGAGCACTGAAAATAGGGATTTTTAACAATAAATATCTCAATTTCTACGTAGTGAAACCTCTTAAAATTTGGTACGTAATGCGTAACGTATCAAAGAATGGCTGTACCAATTTGCAACAAATTCTTAAATAATCGATAAAAACTATAGAACTACCTTAAAGGTTTTTTTCGAATAACGTACTGAACTATGCCGGGATGAGTCTAGTGTCGATTATGCACAATTGTCGAAATTTCTCAACTTCCCCTGTTGCCGCAAAAAATTTATTCCGGATGAATCACCGCGGAGGAGGAGAGATAATAAATTCGAGTAAGACATACACGTGAATCTGCGATTCGTTCGTTCTCGCAATGGCATTGCTCTCGCTTCCTTCGAGCAACGAGAGACTTTCACTTCGCTTTGGACTTGCCCGCAAGAATGTCGTTACAGCTACGCCCTTCCAGATCCTTCGAAGATCTCGTTCCGTTTTCTCAAAAACGTTAATTAAACAGCTTTCCATCTTTTGAAATAAATAAGCAAAGAACTAACAATACGCATTTCATTAAAAAAAAACATTGTTTACGGAAGACGCACGACTGGTCCCAGTGAATAGATTGTTCTGGTGAGGAAAGCGAGTCTCCGCAGCCAAGTCGAAAATAATTAAGGCAAAGTGGTGTTTAAATAATGATAAATGTCTATACGCTCGCGTACATTTTTATTTAAACGAAGGTTAAGTACGGTTTATGAAAGTACAATACTGAAAGTCTCACCGTATGCTGGACACTTTTATATTTTATTACCTATATAAAGTACAGAGCTTTTCTTCGGGCGGCTTGCGGTAATTGCGAAATTCCGCTGCTGGTTTAAATCCTACTTAACCTCACGCTTCGGTATTTATTTCGAAACCTTCCATGCGATGCCTCGAAATTCCAATTAACAGCCCTTTTCTCGAATCGAACATTTATCTCCTCGATATTGAAGAAGAAATGAAAAAAAAATTGATTCCAGAATGTTTTTCCGGTTTTTCTGTCGAGCCTGAATTTTTCATTTCCAGACGCGAAGTCGAGTGTCGTCGCGATGGAATCGAGATGAGAGACGAAAAAGAATGCACACTCGAGGTATATATACGTGAAACTTTTGGTTTCACGGTCGTTCACGTTTCCTTCTATCATTTATTCGACTCCTTTTTTTCGTTCGCTCTCTTTTTCCTTTTTTTTTTTCATTGCTTCGCGTATAAGGTCTCTGAAGTCATACGCGATTCTCGGGATGTTTCCCAGTGTGTTGCCTCGATCTCTCTCGACTTGGCTTCTCTCCAAATCGCGCCACCGACACGTCCCCCATCTTTACCCCGTTACATTATACCTATATTTTATATTTTTATGTACACGAATGTATCACGTACATTTTATACACTTTTTTGTACACGCTCTCGGAATAAATATTGTGCGGCTGGAGCTCGTGAGATATCTTTTTGCGCAATGGAAGGAGCTTCTCCATCGTTTTTCCATAAATCTTGAAATACACGAAACACATATGAATATATATATCTATATATGAAAATATCACTCGATCGAATCTATGAAAAAGTGTAACCTCTTCTGAATACATAAAATTCGTGGATTATAAAATTCTTGTGAATATATATACAGTTCTTTTTTTTTTTAATTCATCGTCAAACATTCGGTTTTATGCAATAATTCTCGATAAAATATATATCACGGACCGCGTGTATTACGGGATATGATTTATTCAGGAGGGGAAATAGTGAAAACGAGTGCAGCAAAATTTGCACGAGTCGATTAAGCAGAGGGGCTTGGAAATGTGAGAGAGAGAGATATGGAGCGGTTCGAATCTGGACGATTAGCCTCGCGTAATGCGCCAGATATGAACGAAACGAGCGGTTTTCAGCGCAACTACCAGGAATATATATATATATATATTTATATGTATATGTATGAAGATATATGAGCTCTATATATGGACTCTAGTTTCCCGTTTCTCTGCGAAACGCGTCCTCTCACTCTCACTAGCCACAGAGAGCCCGCGCGGTTTTCGAGCTGCTAGCCAGATAAGGACGTGTGTTCCGAGCCTGTGAATTAATAATCCTCGCTGTCCGCTTGCGCAATTCACCGCGAGATTTAGACACCGCACGCTGTACGCGTATATATGTAAATAAATATATATATATATATGTATATATATACGACTGTTCGTATTGTATGGATATAAACATTGCAAGGGGGATTGCATTTGTCGATTTCCCAAGTCTGGCTTCCGAGATTAAACATCAACCGCCGACGCGCGAATTTTTCAATGGAAGTATCGTCATTCGATCAAGTCCGAATTTTTCATCGACTCGAATAATATCTGTTTGATTTTTTTTTTTACAGTATACAATTTTCCTTATCACCGGCATACAAGGGTGTATTGTACAAACTTTTTTGAGGTATGCTCTGCGAAAAGGGACGCATTGCGAGAGTGTAAAGTTATTAAACGAGCTCTCGAAAAATTTTTCCAAGTTAGTCTTAAATTATTTTATACGCTGGTTATCAATATTCTTGAATGTATACTATATATATTCTTGTATTGAACATGCAGCTTCTATGAACATTTAGAGAATAAAATTATTGTGAAACATTTTGAATCAATTATCTATCAAAATACACACTACATTTTAATCTATTAAAATTTTTTTTAATCTCATATTTTTAACGTCATGTTCATAATGTCGAAATTTTAAACAAGAAACAATGGTAAATCTCAACAATAATTTTTTTTAGGATTTGATATAATATATTTATTGAATCATTCAGTATATGTATTAAATGTTTTCAAATTAGGCATCTATAGAAGTTTTTTCATACAAATATTTAAATGGGAATAACAATAAATACTAAAAATGTATCTCTTTTATATATTTTTGAAAAGATCACTGATGATACATAGTCATAATGCAAAAGCGACAAGTGACTATATATTTACCGATTAGCAGTTGCCAATTTTACAAAATAAAAGCTTGTTTTGAGTGAAACAGAGAGGAGACTTTGCGCAACGAATATTTCAAAACGATAATAAAATGTTCGGATGCGCACGGGCCCTCGAATGTCGGTGTATAAAGGTCTCCGGTCTGAAGTTTCGTACCTGATCATCGGAAGGAACAATGGGGAACGGAAGGTTTCCACGAAACCGATCGTAGAACCGGTCTCACGAGGCGCGTATATAGAAATAGCGCACAGCACGTCTGCGCGCACGGCGCTTGTGTTTTATGTTATAACGTATAGTAAAACGTATCATTGAAACACAAAGAGAAGCGCGTCAGCGTGAATTCACGTGAATATAATGCTCACGGCAGATGGGAAAGTAAAATGGATTCTGCTCGCTCGTTAAATCGAGAGAGTGATTAATCTGAATGAGAATTATTATTTTTTACAGCGACGCTTCTTTTTCTTTCCGTATACTTATTTTTGCGAAACACAAGCGGGTGTCAATTCCCGTGAGCGCGAATCATCGCCATATCTTCCCGACGAGAGGAATAACATTTTCTCATCGTGGAATTTCTTCCCTCGTTAAATCCGTAAAATTCAATGATCAATTGTGCGAACCCGCGCAATTTATTCACGATCATTTTGTCCTCTCGACGAAAAAAAAAGCATAATATATATTTGATTAAAATTGTTCTTTATATATTTTTCTTCATGCTACTTTTCCTTCCCGCTTTCTCTCTCATTTATAGTTTTCTCTTCTCGCCGAAAAGCAAACTATCGTTTTTACTTTCTACACGGATTGTTTTTGTTTGCAATGTATATAACTTGACCGCTTGTTTTATTATCCCTCTCGCTTCTTTTCATTCATTCGTTGTTTTTTTTTGCTCCATAAACGCGGTACTTATCACGCGTTAAGTCAGAAACGAGAGCCCAACCGAGTATGGCGAAGCCAAGGAGCGAGAGCAACAGGTTTTTTTTCAGGTGTCTGCCAACACGCTAAAAGCCTTATCCACAAAGAGCTATGCACTGTATAGAAAAGAGAGTATAGGAGAGGGTACACCTTTTCGTCTACCTTTCCTGCAACTAAAACTCGAAAATTAACCTGTAGATACGGAGCAAACCACAGAAACTCGGACCTCGGAAAAATCTGCCTTGCAAAGATCTCTTGAAATTCGCGTATGCGTATACAAACTCATAAATTTTTCACTTTCGCGCACTCGTAATGAGAAACTACTTTTTCTTATAATTTTTATTATATTTTTTCCTGAATATGAATTTAAAATTGTGAGATTTTTGTGAATCTTTTTAAATAATATTTACAAAATGTCTTAATTTATTCTTTAAATAATAATAAAAAATGTTAAAATGATGGCTGCATTAGTCGTATCACCAAATTTTTGACTTTTTGTCAAAAAAAAAACAGAGAGTCTGATCAATAATTTTACGAATATGAAACGTCAAGAATTACTGTACTCTCTATTTTATGAATACTATTTTGGCCCATTGCGTTGTATGTATTTAATGAGATATATCCAAACAAAAGTAAAATTTACAGGAAATATACTACACGTTGAAGAGACAGAGAATCAAAGGAGTATATATTCTATTAAAATTTCCAACAATAATTTCTTTTTTACTATACATAAATTGATATGTACATAATTTTTATAAATAGATCCGACGTTTATATTTATATCTATAAGAAAAACATATATACAATTGCCTCGATCAATTACCTGAACAACTATAAATATACAGGTAAAAAATCTTAAAAATTGCAATTATGCAATTGAAGAAAAAAAAATTGTCGAGTTTCAACGGATTCTGATGACTCTTCGTTAATTTAGTCTCCGCATAATGGTACAAAAATATATCCTATAATTGAGTAGATCAAGTGGAAAATGAGAACAAAATATTTTATTATTAATCGACTTCCGCAGTTATCGAGTGTTGTTGACAGCTCACAATTCAATTATTCGCTGATGATAATCGTGAAATACCTTTTCAATGATATACGGCCAACAGCTGAAAATGCTTGTGAAGCAAAATAGATGTGTATGCGCGTATATTATCAAGCGTATCGACACGAATAACAATACGAGAGAGAAAAATGAGAGAGGAAAATGCAGAGGAGAGAGTGCACCTGTGCCAAGCGCCGTCTCCGCCGGCTCCTGAGGAATTTTCCTCCGAGGCTCACCAAGTCTTCGCTTTATTATGTGTGTGTGTGTGTGGGGAGGGACATATATACGCGTGCACATAAACGCAAAAGTATAGTCTCTGAGTTCTCCACGCAACACTTTTCTCTCGCGTAGCAAATTTTCTTTTCCTGCGTTTACTTTCATCATGCACACTATATATACTCGTTATACTTTTTTAAAAATCAGGCCAACGTGTACCTGACCTCGAAAATAAAACATTTCGTGTAATTTTCGATTTTCTAACTATGCACGAATTTCCATGTATATAAATGTTTTCAATGACGGAGAGGATATACTATATTTGTTGCAATAAAATTTTTTTCGCTTTTTGTTCACCGACCGTACGGGAAGTATATATACGAGCCATCAGTAAAAACACTCGACCGAGAGTTTTTATTCTCATTTGAGAGGAAACGAGAAAAAAGAAAATTGATGAAAATGTTTTAAAGTCGGTGAAAGAATCGAGGAATATAAGGAAAAGCGTAGCGTGTCGTCCGCGGTCGGCGCATTCGTCATTGACCGCGAGCTGCTCGGCATTCACGCGACACTCGCGAACTTCCGGCTGCTCTTCACGCTTCGCGACACTCGAGCGAGATCCGCTCGCGTACTCGCGACGCGCATCGGCCAAAGATCGAAACCGTGAAACTGATATTATTTTTATCAACGATCAAAAATGGCGCATCGGGAATTAAATTCGATTAGGGCAACTCAGCATTTAGATATTGGGATCTGTCAAATGGGCGGAGCTTAAAAAACATGGCGACTATAAAAGAGGATCATGATATGTATAGTCATGTGGATAGTAATGGATGGTAAATACATGTGCAATTTGTGACTGGCCTGGCACCAATTTCAAAGAATGCAATTTTGTTGAAGTTTTGTTTTTTTTTTATCTCTCACATTGTACTTTATGTTTATTTGCTTTTTCTGTCGAGTAAACATCACTGATTCTTTTTTTAATAAGAATTGAATAATTCTTTATTATAAATATCGTATAATACGTGTTGTTACTATTATAGAATTTGCTTTAAATATAGTTCGTTTTTTTGTCACCAGATGTCATGACGTCATATCGTCATTCGACAGATCCCAATAGAAACTTGAAGTAGTTTTCGCAACATCAAAAAAAGGGTCGACAATGCTTTCGAGAGGAAAGAATATTAACAAAGGAATAGAAATTTACTAATTTTTGTTAATATATCAATTCAAACATAATTGCACTAGTCAATTAAATTTTTCATACTTATTGTACTCGACTTTGAAAATATTACATTTTTTATGTGCACCATAAAATATATATTTGCTACATGTACAAGTACACGAATACAAATTTTCCTGAAAAACATATTCTTTCTCCATATATAAAAAATCGGAATATATGCCTTTTTTTCAAAAATAAATTCTTCAGAATAAGATACTTTAACATCATAAATTTTAAACAAATTTTTCATCAACCACTTTCAAGTTATTGTTATAAACAATTTTTTTATGGCATTAAACACTGCACTGAAATCGCTTAATTTTAACTATATATATAAATATTCAAAAATAAAATAACTCGACTGTTTTTTTAATCGTATTATTTTTTTCTGCAAAAAATCTAATTTATTTGCATAATTTTCTTTTTAAAAAACATCTTTTTTTAACTTAGAAACGAAATAATAATAACTTTTTTTCGGTTGCTCTGTAATACAAAAGTATGAGTAATGAGAAAAGAAAGTAATCGATTTTCTCGATAGACAAAAAAGTGGGTGAACTTTCTGTGTAACTCATTGACCACTATATAAGCAAAGAGAACAGCGTTGTTCTCTGCTTCCACTTGAAAACAAAAAAAAAGCATCAAACACTTTGCGGACACGGTTGAGATTGGGAACGAAAGTAAAACCTCGAATTCCCATCGAAATTTCACAACGAACGCAGTAGAAGCGATCAATCATGATCAGGTTACGAGAACAACGATCTTTTTCCTTTCAAAATTTTTCTAATCACTCGCGCTAGGATAATTCCAGTTGTTAAAATCATTTTACAAACGAGAAGCGGAAGTGCAAAGCATCGCATGACTAAAAATAAAAGAAACATACACAGAAAGAATTTTATGAGTATAAAAATTTAAAAAAAAGAGAGAATTGTTTTGTACTAAAAAATTCGTCAAAATTTCAAAAATGTTATCATATTAAGAATAATTTTGACGATGTTTTTGTACAAAACATAATAAATTTTTTGTGAAAAATCCTTAGAATTTTCGAATTGTTATCTCGGTACGATAAATAACAAGCACAAAAAAATGTTGAGTATTTTTTATATACGAGTACACAAAACATGCACTAATTTTTATTACAAAAGAATTATCGAAATAAAGTTGTAAAAAAATTTTCGAATTGCTGTATCGTATAGTACGATAGAACATGTACTGTGTTTTTCGTATGAAATTCAGTGCAGAAGAAAAAAAAATGTGAAAATGGTTATTACACTGAGAACAGATTTAGTTGAAAATAATTTAATTGAAAATATTTCGTCGAAACAACACTTGTTTATTTGAAATAATTAAACTTCAGTTGAATCAACCAAGAATTTAGTTCAATTTGCAAAATAATATTGTTGAACGTATTGAAACAAATATTTTGTTGTATCAACCAAATTTCGTTTTCAGTGTAGGTCTAAACATTGGAAGCTTTGGCAAGAGAAAAATGAAGTTATGGATGAATCGATTGAGCGTTAAAAGTTAGTCGATATTTATACTGTCGAGAGTATTTAAGTACATCGGAGAGCGCGCTAGGTGGGACACGAATATATTGACAGGCGTGTGCTTGACTGACTAATAGCGACGGTAAGTGGAACACAGCCAGTAGAAACGGGCCGTATACGTGATCGAACGATCTCGGGTGTGCGATGCGCGCAAGAAAAAAAAATGAAAGAGAGAGAGAGAGGTGTAGAAACGAAAAAAACACACTGACCCACGCTTCATTCTCTCATTTTTCCATTCGCTGCGCTCCATTGATTCTAAATAAATGTATACGGGACTCGCGGTTTTAAATAATCGTGCATGTATTTTCCTTCATTTTTCTCATAAGATTACCCGAGTTTGCGATGATCGATGAGCCTCGTTATAACGCGACAGGGATTTACATTTTTCATTCTCATCAGACGGAAGAATTTTATACGATTTTCCTTTTAAAATTATTGCTCGTTAGCAGTTATTTTGTGTTTAAGGTAAGAAACTAAACTGTAACAAACCAGACATTGCCCGCGACATCGTTCGTGAAATAAAGTCATAAAATTTGAAAGCGTGTATACTCATAGTCATAAATCAGAGTACGAGAGTCATAATCATAAACTGCTAAGAGAACAAAAATCGTTAAAATTTCAAACAATAAACCATCAATAAAAAAACTTTGGTAAATACATATATAATCAAAGAATCGGCAAAAATGGGTTTTAATGAATATAACTTTAAATAAAATGTGTCACTTTATATAAATGGTATAAAATACTGTACTATAGATATAAGGCTATAAGAATTTTTTAAATGTCATACGGTAGACTGGAAACTAAATATTTGTTTGTAAATTGAACGAAATTCTTTATTGATTCAAGTGAAATTTAATTATTTCAAATAAATAAATTGGCTTAGTTTTCAGCTAAGTTTTTTTCAACAAAATCTGTTTTCGGTGTAGGAAAATCTTCTATGTAAACAAAAATGAATTTCCACTGATTGTATGTCGCAGCATCACTTGAAAACGGCTCAATCTATTTGGCTGATTATTTTTTTATTGTATTCATTATTGTCATGACAAGGTTTGTATGTCAGAAAATTTTTAGAAAATCCACAGAAAAAATAAATTGCAAAAATTAATCCGAAATTGCAGCGGAAATGGAACATTTGAAAATATTTGACATATGACTATTTTGTGATAACTTTTAAAATAATTGATATATGGACATAATTCCTATATATGCAATCTTTAAAAACACCCTTAATAAAATTGAGTCCGTTAAGAGAAAGAAAATCCACGAATTCATATTAAATAAGCAAAAAAAACTGATTTTTCGATCGTTTTTTGAATTTTTCAAATTCAAATTTCAAATTCTTGGATTGTGCCCCGAATAAGTAACATTATTTCCGAACGAATAACATAATTCTTGCGCCATGCGCTTCGTTTTGCGAAAATCTATCAAAATCACCCCTAATAAAATTGATAAAATTAATTCTGACTCCTGTCAGAATTCAAAAAATTTTTTGAAATTTTTTTTCGATTAAAAAATGAAATTTCCTGATGTAGACAACAAAAATAGTAATTATTCGCAGCGCAATCCCAGAATTCATATTAAACAATCGAAAAAAACTGGATTTTGAATCAGTTTTTTTATTACCACGAGGGCGCACGAAGCACCCGAGCCACTATAACCTGCTATAGTATTGAATAAACAATTTTCAAAATAAATTGAAGTTTCTAAAACGTAAAATATTCAATGCGAAGCGCGTTTTCGCAATAAATAAAAGATATTAATTTGATTTCGCGTGTGCGTGCTCGGTTTCATTTTACAATGCTATTGAATTTTCGCATATATACGCCTCGAGCTCGAGCTCCGGTCCCTTCTGATTCTATCATGGAATCGAGAGCGCGCATCTGTCGATTCATTGGTCGAGAGCTTCGTGACGTGAAGGACGAAAGGTATGAGAATCCGAGACGAGAATTCGCACGCGTGAGATAGTTTTCAAGTAAGTGCGAGAGAAGAGAGAGAAAGAGAGAGATGAAAGAGCCGAGAGCAAGCAAGCGAGGGAAGGAAAAGGCAGGCTCGTAGAAAAGGATCAATATGCGCCCCCCGGCCGAGCGAACCAGGGTGAAACGCGGCGCCGGAGAGAACCGGATCTCGCGGGAAAAGTGAGATTTGGCATGGGCTCTCTTCACCCTCCGGCATCACACTCCCTCGCTCCATTTCCTCATTTTTAATTCAATAAACTTTTCGAATGGAAATCTAGAAAAATATTATTTACCGTGTGGTTCCATCCAATAACGATAATCTCCTATCCAATTTCCTCTTTTTTCATCTCTTTTCGTTTCCATATATGTACCCAAATACACTGAGAGAGAAAAGAATGATAATTTTTACTATACAAAAGTGACAACTATATACTAATTATTATGGAACTACATAATTATATTCTGTTTATATTCTATCCTAAATATATTTTATTTTACGATAAACATATATTTAGTTATAAAATAATCAGCATAGTTGTTACTTTATGATAAAATTTACTATCGTGATTTCTCTCAGTGTATGTAAATGTATTTAAAAAAAATTTTTCCTCTTCGTAATTCAATTTTTGTCTTTTAATTTTTATAAATTTAATAAAATTGTAGTAAGAATTATTTATTGGCGTGTCAAAGTCGGAAAATCATCGCTTTTTTTGGATAAAAGTATCAATCAAATGTTATATACTGAACTCGTCAGTGCAGTTGATCGAGCAAAACGAGACGAATTCAGAACCTACATATGCGGACGTTGGGCTTGAAAATTACTCGTTTCCTATAAATGATTCGAGCCCCATTAGCCTCCGTAACAATTTCTTTCAACATCCGTTACTTCCATGCACTCGTCTGGTCAATCATTCACAGATCTACCGTTTCAACCACAATTGCACTATTAAATTATTCAGAAGAAGCCAAAATAATGTATATTCGAAAATTAGTCAATGACTGATCGTTTATTTATTTCCAAGTAGTTTCGATCGATTGCACGAAAAAAAAATTTAATTTTTCTAAAACAAGTTCTGCTGTTTCTTTTTCTCGAAAATAAAAAAAATAAAAAAAATTTCTGTGAAAACGCCCAATGCAGAGGATAAAGTGAATGCAGCGAGTAAAAATAGGAGAAGAATTCTACGTGTACACGCATCGGATATGTAAATAGGCTCGAGCGTGTAAAAAATTCCAGAGTCGAGCGTAACGGTATCTCGACTCTGATCGAAAGGTTCGAGAATTCTGGACGACCTTCGACTATTTAAAATGGCTTTAAACGTTCTCGTATGTGTATATGCGCGAATAGAAGGATTATTATCAAAATGAATATAATATATATAGCAGTGAGAGGAGCGACGCGGCCGCGTTGTCTGAATAATCAACGTAAAATTTGATATTCAGGCAGATCGTGTCCTCGCTCCGGTTTCATCAAACATACCTCCGTCTTCTAATCAACACGTGTCGAAATATGCACGCCTGTATGTCTTTCGCGCGTAACTTTATTCAGCAACGGAGCTCCGCAATTCCGAGCCAGATATAAAGAAATTATACTTTTATTATTTCGCTGCCGTTGAGAGTTCAACAACAAAGAACGAGAGAACAAGGTCGATATTTCAGAGAAAAGATATACTATACAAAAAGAGCGATTATATATATAACTATTTAATTTTCCTCGAGAAATCTCGTGCATCACGTGGAAAAGGTTGATTACATTTTAAAGATTCATAAATCTTTTTCTTCCGATCGCTATACCAAAGACGGTGGTGACCTTAAATAAAATGTATAGGGGATTTGATATGATTCAGTGCGATAAATATTTTTATAGTCAAATGGGAAAATATAATTATTTTCAGATTTTTTTCTATACGTCGTTTATATTGAGATGATTGAAGTTGCGATCTCATGCATAGAAATTTTTGCATGTATACATTTTCATATTTTTATTCTATGTGTGTACTTTCATTTTGAAATGCTCAATTATTCGCGAAAGCTACGTATAAATGAAAATATAAAAAATGTGTATATTTGTTTATGTCGTTTTTTTTTAATTGTCTACTTTTGTAAATTTTACTCTCACTCTCTTTATTTTCAAGAATTATTATTCTTTACTCCTGAAAATCGTTTGTGACAGTATTTCTCAAAAATGTGCACAAATCTTTTTCAATATCATATTAAAATGCGTACAAAATATAATAGAGCACTACGAAGTTGAAAATTATCTCCTTTTTTAACCCCCTGCATATAAGAGCCCTTGTTAAAAGTGGTAATTCTTAAAAATTAGTATCTCAAGTTCACACTAAAGAGTTTCAAAATTGTTTACTATTGATCTAGCACTTTATTTTACAAATAATATCTCAAGAGTATATATATTGAGAAATAATATACCTTGATGAAATTTTATCAAAAAGGTGTGTTAAAATAATAATGTATGGAAAAATTGGTTGAAAAATAGTTTTATGAGCTTGAATGCGATCGTGGTATATAAAAAATATTTGTTTCGTTGGTACAGGTCACGTATTCAGCTGACTTGGCGATACAGATCCCCGGGAATCTGAGCCAAGGCGGTTCATGGTACCGACTCGTTTACAGTCCCCCCGTCGGTTATCCGCCATCGAACACGACGATAGCTGCAACCGATATCGTCGACGACGTAATAAAATTTCGCGATGGACTTCCCGGTACGAAGTACGAGTTCTGGCTGTACTACAGCAACGAGACGCTCCACGATTGGACCGCCTGGATAACGACAGGTACGCAAAAATTATGCACACGACAAACGTGTTAATCTCCGAGCGAATAATTTTTATTTATCCAATTTTTATCTTCCGCGGAGGTATAAAATTATTCAAGAATTAATTTACAAAAACAGTCACCAGTCGGGCTGCCTTTCACTCAGACCAATCGTAACGTGAATTCCATATGTATCAGAATTTCATTTCAAAAATTCTTTCGACTCGACTTGACTGACTGGATATTCATAATAATTCTATATTATGTATAGCGGAAAGAAACACCGTTTCATAAGTATCACTTTAAATTCTTGCAGTTGTGAAAGTACAATAATGTATTTCTGTTTGACAAATCTCGAAAGGATAATTATCCAGAATTGCAACTCTTTAGAAAAACGTCGTTAAATTTTTTCTTTTGCATTTTATCTCTGAAAATTGGTCCAGCAAATTATACTTTAGAGAGGAAAGTTTATTTTCCAGATTAAATTTTTATCCTATCCAAATGTGATTTTCCCGAAGTCAATTTCTTATATGCTCTTATATGAGAAAATGCAGAAAATTTTTATGTTCAACAATAAATATTTCGATTTCAATAGTAAAATAATCTATAATAAAATGTTGTGCAAATTTTCAACGAAAGAGCCTAAAGGCATTTTTTTAATGGCGAAAATATACAAACTATTTGCGTTGTGATAAAAAATTTTATAAAAATGTATATATTTTGACGAAAAAGTGACGTTTTATAGTGTTAGTTATTTTTGAGTAAATTAACGATTCTGGATGATTATCTCCAAAAGATTTGAGAAATAATGCATGTGTTTGAAGAGATGTGGAGTTGAAAATAGAATAAATAATGATTTTCAGCTCCGGACCCTCCGTCGAATTTAACGGTGACCGTTCGCAATGGAAAGAGCGCAATTGTATCCTGGGCGCCACCGGCCCAGGGTAACTACACAGGTTTCCGATTACGGGTTCAGAGCTTCAATGACGCCGGAAGTCTGCGAAAGAACATTATTCCGGTGGACGCTGCTCCCTACACACTTCGAGACCTCACGCCAGGAGCGACCTACTCCTTGCAACTTTTTACCGTTCTCGATGCCAAAGAGAGCGTTGCTTATACCAGCAGAAACTTTACGACAAGTAATTGTCTCATTAATTTATTCAAAATAAAACAAGAGCCGATGATTTGTGTGCTCCTGCTCCAAAATAGCAGATTTTTTCAGGCTCAAAGTTTAAAAGAGTGCACATGAAATATGATGAATTTTTATCTCTAGAGCCAAATACTCCTGGCAAATTTATCGTCTGGTTCCGTAACGAGACGACCCTTTTGGTGCTCTGGCAGCCACCGTATCCGGCAGGAATTTACACGCATTACAAAGTCAGTATAGATCCACCGGATGCCATCGAATCAGTCTTTTATGTGGAAAAAGAGGGGGAACCGCCTGGACCGGCCCAAGCCGCTTTCAAGGGTCTTGTGCCAGGTAATCAACCAAATCTCTCTCTCTCTCTCTCTTACTTTTTTTCATTACAAAATCATAGTTATTAAATTTAAATTTTTTTCATGTCGTTTGGATAGATGATTGCTCGAATTATTAATGTATTCCTTGCGCGAGATGAACCTCACTTAAATTATCCTGTTTTTTTTTTGTAAATGATAAAAAAATATAAAAAGATGGTGAATTAATGAAGAAATGTTTTAAATACGTACAGTTTTGTACTTCTAATATCAAGAGTCCTTGAATAATTTGTGCATGGACATATGGTATGATAACATGAAGAAAAAAAAAGTTACTTATCGAAGTTTCGAAGAAAAATCCTAATTTACAAGTAACAATTTTCACTATATAGGCAATAATGGAGGATGTTATTATTTTATACTTCAATTAATTAAATGGTATCTTCACATCTAACACCCTTATACCATAAATGCAAATGACGTTTTAGATACGTCAAAGAATTATTTAGTGAATAAATGAAGTTATTATTTAGTGAGACAATGAAATGTATATCCAAGCATACACGCCATTAAAGACACTAAATGCCATTTTGGACGTATATTTTGGACCAAAAGTATTTAACCGACGTTGACAATAAGCAAAGAATTCTTCAAGAAAATTTCTCGAGAAATAGCGTAAATAGTTTAAAAAACAAAAAAAATAGTTGTTCAGTGCATCGAAAAATGAATTTGATGTTGAATAAAATTTTTAAACAGGCAGAGCTTACAACATATCAGTGCAAACGGTTTCGGAAGACGAGACGTCGGCGCCAACGACCGCTCAATACAGAACAGTTCCTCTCCGACCGCTCAACGTCACATTTGACAGATCGTCAGTGACGTCGAGCAGTTTCACCGTATTCTGGAATCCGCCGAACGGTACTTCGGAATTCGACAAGTATCAAGTATCTCTGGGCAGTAATCGCAGGCTCGCGCCCGTAACGAGAAATCGCGACGACGATAATCAGTGGGAATTCAAGGACCTCGAGCCTGGCAAGTCTTACCAGGTCGTCGTAAAAACCGTCTCGGGGAAAGTCACCAGCTGGCCGGCCAGTGGTGACATTACATTGCGTAAGAATCATTTCAATTTATATCAATAATTACTTTCATTTTTCATCCCCTTTTAGCATTTTTATCATATATTTCAGATATTTTCCCTTTCGCATCATAACTATATATAATTATACTGCCTTTTAGTACTCTTGCATTAAAAATATTTCTCAACAGTATTAAATCGTATTATTTATTGAAAACAATTTGCTTTGATGAAGGACCTTTGAGGGTTCGAGATCTCCGAGCGGAAATCGACGAGAAAACGGGAATGCTCGAAGTCTCGTGGAGACCAGAAAATGGAAGTACTCAGGACAGTTATCAATTGCAATACCACGAGGTCGAGACTAGTATCGGTGGTGACAGCAATACTCTTATAACGAACAAAACAAAGGTATTTTCTTTTTGTAAAAATTAATTACTTTCAAATTTTTAAAAAAAGTTGCTCGTAAAATAAAAAAAATGTTTATGATAATTTGACGTTATTAAAAATTGTTCAGGTGACGCTGGAAGCTCTCTTGCCTGGTCGAAATTATTCGATAATCGTGCAGGCTCTTAGTAATAAAGTGGAATCGAACGAGACGGTTCTGTTCCAAGTGACGAGGCCGTCGAGTCCTATAATAGAGGATTTGAAATCGATCGAGAGGGGCCTCAATATTTCGTGGAAGAGCGACGTCAATTCGCGACAGGAAAAATTCAAAATAACGTACATGCGAAACGATACGGAGAAGGAAAGGATCGTCCAAACCACCGAGTCTCACATCATGCTCCAGGATCTCTATCCTGGCGCTGGCTACGATGTCAAAGTCTATGCCATCAGTCATGGACTCCACAGCGAGCCTCATCATGATTTTCAAGCAGTTCGTGAGTACTTTTATTCTTCATAAGATAAATCATATTTTTCTACCACTAAAAATGCGTAATTCATTATTTTCTTTATTTGTAATAAAAATGTTTTACTTCCAATCATTTTAAAAATTATTATATCAAAAATTTTTTAATGATTCACTAAATCATATCATAGTTATCAGACTTTGAATTCTCAGAAATTTATTCTTATTTTTACCCTGAATATGATAATAAAATAAACGATAACGCCACTTGTCAAAGTTATTTTACAGTTATATTGTAAGTTGACAAAGCAGACATCAAAATAGATTTACAAAATGATAAAAATATGAAGTTCGAATTTCACTGATGTATCATTAAAAACTTTCTTTTACTAGAGACTATCGGTTCTCATGTTTCTTGTACGAATAGCATTAAACTTCGTAAATACATAAACTGTTTTAAATTCGAGTTGGGCTATTAATAACGTTTAATCATTTTGCATACATTTTTTATCTCAAACAATGAAGAATTATACACTTTTGTGATAAATACTGAATAGGATCTTACAATTTCCTTTAATCAAAAATACTGGAATGTAAAAATATATGTCAAAAAAAGTAATTTTCATGGTCTACTTTCGAATATATATAGCTAGTGAAAATTTTAATTTTTTTTCAAAATAGCAATGAAACTAACTGAAAATAATAATTTATTATTGGATACACTTAATTTAACACTTTTTAATGCTACTAAGGTAAATGTCCCAATAGATGGACACGTTGGGCAATTTTTGCTATATTATTTTTAACATTTGAATTATTTATTTCTCAATAAAATCGTATGGATTATTTTTCATAACTTTAATTTATTCCAATAAACTCGCTGAACCCTAGAGATAGGGTTAATTTTCTGTCTAACTATTGGGACATCCTACATATTGAAACGTGTATTTATTTACTAGAAATATTGTCAAAAATTAATACATAAAATGAGTTTTGGATCACTAAAATATCAAAAAATAGTTTAGAGGTGAATTTGAAGCAGATTTTTTTGTTTATATTCTTTTTTAAATAAAGATAAAGTATGAAAATCTTTAATTGTCCAACTGTTGGGACAAGTTTACCTTACTTTTGCTCTACTTATGTACAAATGTTGATATTCTAATATTGATGTTATTTTAAAAATAAAATGCAGTTCCCCATCCACCTCAGCATTTGAGAATCGAGAAGGTAACGAGCAATTCAGTGCTGGTTCAATGGACAATGCCCCTCGATTCGTTATTTACGGAGTACGCGATAAGATATCGAACGGAGGACGAACCGCGATGGGTCAAGTTGCCAAGTGTCAAGGTTACCGAAGCCGAGGTCACGGACATGACACCCGGCGAGAAGTACACGATACAGGTGAACACTGTCAGCTTTGGTGTCGAGAGTCTTTATCCTCTCCAGGTCAATCACACAGTCCGTAAGTTGATTATCCATTAATCATTCTCTTTTTTTTGTCCATGCCAAGAACAGTGAACAAATTCTTCCCAAAGAATCTTTTTCGACTCCTAAAAACTGGACGTTAAGGTGATGTGAAACACCCAATTTTGAGTGAATTTTTGGACAAATACGAAGCTCGTATTTTTCAAGCAAATGAATTGAAATTAGAATAGGTTGTGCAGAGTCTAAACTAGTGCATAACATTCTTGGAATTTCCAAAAAAAAAGTAAAACAAAACCAAAGTAAAATTTTTTTGTTTTTTTGAAATTCCAAGAATTTTATGCACTAGTTTAGTGTACTCAGCATAACATATTCAAATTTTAATTCACTTGCTTGAAAAATACGAGTGTAGTATTTGTCCAAAAATTCACTAAAAATGGGGTGTTTCACATCACCTTAAGAAGCATTAAATTTCAATTCACTTGCTTGAAAAATACGAGTGTAGTATTTGTCCAAAAATTCACTAAAAATGGGGTGTTTCACATCACCTTATGAAGCATTAAATGTAAATTGATATGAAAATGTGAAAAATTTTGCATATTGGATAACTTTGTTAAAAAATTATTTCAGGTCCAAATCCCGTACTGAACGTAACACCGATCGTTGATTCTACGAATGTGACACTCGAGTATCCTCGTCCGGAGGGTCGTATCGAAGCTTACGTCATAAAGTGGTGGCCGGTCGAAAATCCTAACGACGTGAGAATGAAAAATGTCACCGAGAGCAGCGATCTATTGGACACTATTTACGACGACAATTCGATACGAATGGAAAGAATTCTCGTTGGCGATCTAACCCCGGGTGTCGAATATTCGTTCAGTATTTTCACCGTCTCGTACGATCTCGTCAGCGACACAATCAATCTTACAACGCGGACCAGTGAGTATTTTTCATAAATCATTAACCCATAAACTCGCATTATTTTTTTTGTATTAAATTTTGTGTGACTTTTCAAAAGTTTAATTATCAATTTATTTATTTTTGTGATCGAATTGGCATCGAGTAATCTTCGTAGCATGGTGTTTTTTTTTGTGAATTGTAATTTGCATTGCGTTTGAGAAAGAAAGTCTGAACAATGTGAAAAAGTCAAAGAATTCGAGTGTCGAATAAACTGGGATTGGCTTCGAAAATGAACGAGGTAGAGTCGGATTTCGAGAGAGCTAGACAAAAAAAATGTTCGCTTGAATCGCAGTGCCACTTATCCAGTCGGAAGTAGTCGTCGTCGTGGATCGTGATCTTCCGGATTCGCTGACGTTGCGATACACCCCAACGCCGATATTGTCCTCGAAGTTTGATCTTTATCGTTTTCGCATAAGCGACGAGGTAAACACGACGAAAGAGCGTCTCGTCGAGGATACCGACACGAAAATAACATTCGTCGGTCTCACGCCAGGTAGACTTTACAACGTGACCATGTGGACGGTCAGCGCGAACGTCGAGAGTCGTCCGCTCGTCAGACAGGACAGGCTCTGTGAGTTTTTTTCTTCTTCATTTGTTATTTTATTTTATTTTTTTATTTATTTTTTAAATCGAATAATGGATGCATGCAGTTGTCATTTTATTGTCGTTACGTCATAAAGATTGAGCCAGGTAACGTACTATTTCTATTAAATAATAGAAACAAAAAATTCACAAAACAATAGAAACCAAGTAAAATTATAATGAGACTGAGAATGTTTATGAATATAAATAGAAGGAATATCTGTAATTTAATATTGTTTAAAAAATATTTCATATTTCGAGTCGAATAAAATATAAATGAAATTGTTTTGTGTTCAGATCCCGAGCCAATAACAGCGATTCATGCTATTGACGTAAACGACACGAGGATAACGCTGACCTGGGACGTACCCAGGGGCGAGTACGACGCTTTCGAAGTTCAGTATATAAACAGCGAGGGGGCGTATGTACAAAATATAACGTCTCTGAATGCGATTACGATCTCGGATTTGAAGCCTCACAGAAATTACACGTTCACTCTGGTGGTGAGATCGGGCTCGGAATCGAATTATCTCAGAAGATCGAATCCTCTGAGCGCCAGCTTCACGACGAGCGAGTCTTATCCCGGCAAGGTTGAAAAATTCCATCCCACCGACATTCAACCGAGCGATATCAGTTTCGAGTGGTCGCTACCGAGTCAGGAGCAGAACGGCATTATCCGGAGATTCAGTATTACTTATGGACTCGAGGTTAACACTCTTTCGATCAATTTTTCATTCTCGAATGGCCAAAAAGTTCCGAGTTCAAAATAATTAATTTACACGTTTTTTTTTTTTTTATAATACGTATAGAAAGAACAAAAATGTTCAAGGAGGTTCACGCGTTTGTTCGCCCGCGCGCATTTGTTTTACATGTAAAGTTGAGGAAAAAATTAATATTAATATATTAAAATACGTTTAAAATTTATGAAAGATTTATCGTACAGATGTCGAGATATTCATTGTGCAAAATAATAACTTTCAACACGGGGTCTTATGAGAAGTCACAAAAAAATTCGATTTTCAAAGATAAATATGTCGATTTCCAGACGGTAAATGTCATTGTAATTCGACCACTAGTTGAGTATCGTATTAAACCCAGTGTACACAAAATTTTAGCAAAAAAAGTTGTAAAATAATTTTAACATGGTAAACGCGTGAACCTCCTTAAGGTAGTATAACCGAGACAGTCTATTGAAAAGTTTGTCCTTATGTGTTAACTTGATGTAAAATCATCAATTGAAATTTTTTGAGACAGAATTTATTCAAAAATTGCACAGATCTTCGTTAGCATTGTGTTAACGTGTTTGCAAAATTTAA
>JAPYYW010002426.1:0-29746 GCA_030522545.1 Cremastinae sp. A BG-2022a | reverse complement strand
GTCATAAAAAAAGCGATTTTCAAAGATAAATATCTCGATTTCTAGACGGTGAATGTTATTGAAATTTGACCACTATTTGGGTATCATATTAAACTCAGTTTATGCCAAATTTTAGTAAGAAAAGTTCAAAAATAATTTTCACGTGGTAAACGCGTGAACCTCCTTAATGATTCGAAACCTTTGCAATATATTTTCACTCGAAAAGTAACACGTCGAAAACTGACTTTCGTATATAGAATTTTAGGAAAAATGTCGTCAAGAAACATGAATATTGGCGGCATTCGTGAAAAATAGAGTAAAATTGCATAAAAACGTATAACTAATACCGGCCACGGAGAGTCGAATGGAATATATAGTGAGTTTTTTTTCGTAACTCGAACATTAGCGTTATGAAATTGTGAAATAAACTTTTAAAAACTTTCGAAAATAAGTTAAATTATTACGTACATATTTTTTAATTTTTTTCTTGTGACTATAAAATTATTATTTTGATTTTCGTATCAAGATATTTTTCTTTTGGAAATACTTTAAACATCTACACGTACTTTTTTAGAATCTTGTGATAAAGTTTCGTACGTGGTCACAATATCAGTATATTAATTCACCAAAAAAAATTGTCATCATAGGACTCTACATTAATATTCGAAATTATTTAATGAATTGCAGCGTCATTTTTAAATAGCATTTGACAGTCTTCCAATCTTTTAAAAATAATTTTCAAATTGATTATTTTTTAAATATTATTTTTATAGAACAAATTTCAAATAAAAAATTTAAAACTTTAGGAGAAAATAAGAAAAAAAATCACTGAGGAAAGCAGTTTTTAGGCCTATTTTTTCGTATAATAACAGACATTGATAAATTTGAACAACTCGTGTGTAAAATGCAGTTCGAATCGATTTTTCATTTCAAATATTAGTTTTAAGGATTACACAGAACTTCACAACATTTTGTTTATGTCGATTTTTTTAATACAAATGTTTTAAAGACTGTTCTAAAAGTGCACAATACATTTGTAGACTGGACTTTTATTTTTGAAGTACATTATTTGAAACATGTTCAACTATCGGGACATTTACCTTATCATAATTTCTATTTGATAGAAAGCTATTTTCACCATAAAATCACAATTACCTTAAAGTCAAAACACTTGCTCAACATTTTCGTTCAAAAAGTAAGATCGAAGAGCATCCAGAAAAATACTTCACTGAGAACTACGAGCGTTTAACATTTTTTGAAAAATTGCAAAAATGGATAAAGACTCTTTGATCGTATAGTTTTAATGCCTTATAAGAATTTCATTATTGTCATTGGATATTAAAATGTAACCACGAGCTGCTGAAGAGGAATGCAATCGAAAAGTGACGGAAGTGCGTCAGTAGTGGCAATAAGCCGACTACGTCGAAAGTTGGCGAGTGAATAGCATTAAAGTCTCCGACCAAAAGTGGCACGTCGCGATTATCGCGGCGTGGCAAAAAAAGTGACAGCGGCAAAAATTCAAGTACAAACAAAAAAAAATTCAGTAGAGTTTTTTTCGATAAATACATTATACAGGGTGTGCGTAATTTGCTCGAAAATTATTGTCATATATATTCCACATAACGATAAAAGTCAACTAACCGACAAAAACACAGTATCTGTAAATTAATTGAGGGACTTTTTTTCACCAGGACTTGATAGACTGCACTTTTACGAGTAAAAAGACTCGTTGCTCAAATGTAATTATCAAAGAAATTTTAACGAATCAAAGTTAAGTAATCAGGATGTTAATTTTGATTGCTTTTTAACGACTGTATTTTTATGAGCAAAACGCGACCAGTCTTGTTAATCAAAACTATTGATTACAAAAGTTATAAAGATGAATCAAAATCAACCAGTCAGGGTATCAATCTTGATTGGTCAATATAAAGGACTGGATTTTTATAAGTATAAAACATGCAACCAGACTCGTTGATCAAAACTATTTATTATAAAAGTTGTATAACGAATGAAAATCAAATATAATCATAGCGTCAATTTTGATTGGTTGATTTTAATGAATTAGAGGTTTGAGCAATGAGTCCAGGTGCATATCGATCGTAAAAATGAAGTCTACCGAGTCCTGAGAAAATAATTCATCAATTGGTTTACGACGTCAGGCTTGTACATCATGAGGAAAAGGCAAAGAGACGAATAATAAGGTCTATTTTGATTAAGTCTCTAATTATAATCGAAATAAGTATAAGTGAAACAACATGCCCTGGCTCGAGGAGAGGACCCTGATTCTGTTTGTACGGGACACAGAGGTCCGCCGGTACGAACCAGGAGTGGGTGAACGCGGGGTTGATGTTGAGGGCACCGGCAGGTCCCTGATGTGGTCCACCAACACCGACCCCGGCCACACCAACGCCGACCGGGCTCTGTCGTTGAAAGCCCCCGTAGTCCATGGTCACCTGATACGGCAACATCCTCCTGGGGCGATATATCACCCGATCGAGCGAGCGAGCGAGCGACAAAAAACCTCCCTCGCCGACTGGAGCGAGCCCCGCGCGTCCCTTTCTCGCAACAACAACAACAAGAACAAGAACAAACACAACAACAACAACAACAACAATCTCCTTGCGGAAGAAAGAGTCGCTTCCGGAAAGGGTCACTGACACGGTAACTAGTCGGACACTGTCACGGATGACCGGGTGTCGAACTCGGAGCCGGTCATCATCGCGGCGGGTAGCGGCACTCGCAGCACATGTCGTAAGATCGCGATCGGTTCGTATCTCGTCAAAAAGGCCCGGGCACACCGTTTGCTCCCGATTTGAGCGAGTCCTGGGTGAAAACGGGAAAACTCATTTGTCACAGGGGACACGAGTCGCGGACTCGCGCATCCTCCGGAGGAGAGACGCGCGCGCGGATCGAGCGCGAGATAGAGAGAGAGAGAGCGAGAGAGCGGAGAGGAGGAAATTGGAGATCGGTGACACGCGGTGAGTCGCGACGCGCCGGCTCGACGGGGCTGGCTCCTCTCGCGCTTCCTCGCTATTATTCGTCTCCGTTTCGGTATCTCTGTCCGTCTCTGCGTCGTACGTGAGCCCGACTAGAGGAGCCGCGCTCGCTACAGCCTCCGACAACGTCCACGCGACTCCCGAGCTAGCTCCCCGAGCGAGCGAGACCGCCAACGGAGGAGCCCCGAGCGCGCTACGGAGGAAGAAGGACCGAGAGACAACCGCACCGGGACAAACCGTGCGCGCCCGCGCTCTTTCTCCTTCTTCCATCGGGCGTGCTCCGACCTAACCCACGCCCCGCCCAGAATGACCAATGAGCTAGCGCGAATACGTTTACGCCCACGCGATTCGTAACCTCGCCGATACAATCCGGCCCGATTAGTCGTTATCGCGGCTCTTTCGCGGTCGCCGTTCCAACTATACGCTTCTCGCCATTTACTCCGCCCCATATCCCCGACTTTTGCTTTTTTTCTTTTTTTTTTGTTTGCTCTCTTTCTTCCCTCTCTTGATTTCTTTCTTTCTTTCCCGTGTATTTCCGTATACACCTGTCTCCGTTTTTTTTTCTCGTTTCGCTTCTCTTTCGCCGGCTCTCTCTCGCTCCGTGTCGCGACCGCTTTGCTCGTTTTGTAAACAGGCCGAAGACCAGAGGTCTACGCCCACGGCGCGTCGACGACACGCGGTTTCGGCCACCTGGTGGGGCTACCCGGCCGGAGAGGGGCGAGAATAACACGGGGATTGATAAAGCTGCGGAAATAGAGGAAACTCCAGGGTATTAAGAGATCGAGCCAACGTCCACCACGTGCTCATCCTATTTTGACAACGGATCGCCTCACATCTGTGCTTGCATTTTTTTTCAAAATTATACATATGTCAGTACGTTAGCTCTATATATATATACCCTTCACTTCTCTACTCAAAACCATGTTTTAAGCTAAATTTGGCTTTTTAAAACTGCAGAGTAGTTTTTTTTGACTAAATTTATTCCAAAATAGTCAATTTTTTTTTATAGTAACCAAATTCAAGATGAAATTTGAAAAAATAAGGTGACGAGTAGAGAAGTGAAGAGTATAGGTTAACGTACTGACGGTATATACATATGTACACTTTTAGAAGAGGCATTTTGCCATCGCATCTTACTTATTGACGTTCCATTTGATTTTCGATAATTGGCAATAATTTAAATTGTTTTTTTAATATTCGTGCTCACACTGAGAGAAAAGTATAGTTTATAAAATTTTACTGTAAGAAATTGACGACTATATTCATTACTATACTGTAAGTATATTTAATTTTGGTATGTAAAAATAAATATTCAATTTTGAAAATAGTTAGCTTAGTTGTCACTTTAGGGTATAATTATCGTGATTTCTCTCAGGGTACTTGTTTTTTTAAATATATAAAGTCTAAAAATATTAATTTGAAATTATATTAAAATAACTAGGCATACAATTTTAAAAATAAAATTGACAATAATTTACACCGTTCAATTTTTGTTTATTTTAAACGAAGATATATAAATATATAGAGTATAAAAATTCTTTCAAAGATTTATTTCCACATATATACATCGAGAAGAGATTTTTTTACCAAAAATTACAGCTTTTTTATATATTGTGATAACAGTTTGAAAATTCTGAAAATTTGTCATAAAAAACAGTAATGCTTATCATTTGTATGATTGATTTGACTTTTCTGCATAAGAATGACCGTTTTATACAAAAAATTCTAAAAATTAAATAGTATAAGAAAAAGAAAACATAATAATTTTTCGTATAAAATTCATTTCGTGCGCGTCAAACTTGCATCACATTAGATATTCGCTCCTTCATCGATTCTCGTTGTTCGTGGATAAAAAATCGTTTTCGATCGACGCTTCTTCGATAGTGAGAATTTATTCCTGACGTTTTGATGAAGATGTAACTCATGTACAGAAAACTCACACACCTGAACAATATTCTTTCGAAATTCCTCGCGAGATACGTCGCGAGGAATCGCGTTGGGCGTTTGCCTCGTTGCATACGAAAATAAGTGACTTCGATCGCATCCGATGAGCACGTGTACTTGTTGCAATGCAGGCGCCGATTCGCGCTGATTATATAACTCGCGATTTGTACTTCGTTGCGTACATAATTTTTGTACGCCGACACGATTTTTGTTTATCCACACATATATTTATATGGCGATATATCAAAGGAATTGAAAGTTTAACAAATTTTACGAGTCACAAAAATTTAAGAAAACAAAAGCGTTGAAAATGTGTTAATAAGTATTTAGTTGAGGATAAATAACTATAGATATATCGTCCCTGACGAATGTGAGTTTTTTTAAAATTATAAATTAGTGAAATTTAGACTATATTTTCGCTATAAATATATTTCAATTATTTTCTTGTCAGCAGTAATAACAATTAACAATTTAAGCTCTCTTTTTATACAATTTTTATGACACTTGGTATTGTTTGAACAGTTCAAAAAAATTTGATGAAATCTTTTCAGATTTTTAAATTATTACCAAAACTATTCACTAAACTGGTTACTTAATTTACGAGTTAAAGAAAAAATCTATTTTCATTTTAATCGAAAAATTTAATTTAAAGCAGACTCTTTGCTTCAATATTGCAATTTTATCTATATTTTTTTAAGATTTAAATATATTTTATTCTTAAATAGTTTAAGAAAACATTTTAAGGTAGTACATCCACGAAACGATTTTTTTAGGAATTTGTTAAAATTTTGCACACACTATCTTTGGTGCCATATGAGCATATGTGAATTAAATTTTAAGTTTCTCTGCATAGAATTTAAAACTCACAATTTTATTTACTTTCCCATAAGAGCACGTGTTAAATATTGCAATCATTAACTCTAAATACCTTGACTTCTAAGAGACAGAAATTCTTGAAATTTGATACAGCTTTTTATAGTACTTTAAAGAAGCTTCAATTAGTTTTTAAAAAAATGAAAGAAAATTTTTTTTCCTCATTTTCATAAATATACGAATCAAGTACGAAACACTTTCGATATAACATTGAATTTTAAGTATGTTGTTTTTAAATAAATAAGTAAACAACTTTTTCTAATAAACTTTAAGCTCTATAAAACCACATGGTACGAAGAAAAACCAAGATAAAAATGTTATATTTGATACTACTGTCATGGTTGTACTACCTTAAGAAAACAAATTAAACATTTTATGCAAAAAAAAGTACTTCGTACAAAACTTATAAATATGAAAATAAAAGACGTTAGGGGATGAAAAATAATGGTAATAAAGCTCATCGATGAAGATGATAACGAAAAAGAACGTTAATTACGTATTTGAGATGGTTTGCTCGAGAGAGGCGGCGCACTCGCGCGAAATCCCAGCGAGTGCAGCGCGCGGTGAGAGGGACAAGTTTCGGAGCTCGAGTTTCGTGACCCGGAGCATCATATCTCGAAGAGAATACACGTATAAGCGCGTATTTACGAAGTACGTGTACATTTGCGCTGCTGGTATTTCACGTCGCGAGAGGGACCCGCCGGGCGACGGTGGATCTCTTATCTTCCGCGAGGATCGATCTTAATGCGAATCTGGCTGCGCGAGAGCAAAAGTTATTCCGTGCCTGGAGATTAGTCCTCTCCTTCTTCCCCCTCGTCCGCGCCGCCGCATCCGTTACACTCCGCAGACCGAATATTCAGGCGATACTTCCGTCTGTTTTCCGAGATCGTTTATTTACTTTATCTCTCATCCTTTATCCTGGTCACTCGGTCAGAATAAAAAGCCGAATTAAATGAGACGCGCTATCTCCGACGAGATAATTTGTCGCAATTAGACGTTGTCTTACGTCGAATCGAAATTAATCTACACTTTTTTTTTGTCTTTCATTTGTAAGGATTTATTTTATCCTATGAGATTTTGAACATCGGTTTTGGAATTTTTTTTCTTTTTTAATATTTTTTACGAAATATACTTTAATAACTGTTATTGTAGTTAAATATACGGTTGAATATCAATTATTTTTTGAGATTTGGTAATTGATAGAATTGTTGTGAGAATTATTGTGTACACAGAACTTTTATTTGTTGAAATTGCATCTAATTTATTTGAGGAAATGAAACGAATTGACTGTATTTGAACTAAACAGGTAAAAAAATAAACATTTTTTTTTCAAGATCCGGTAATCGATGAGTGAAGAATTTTTCAGATGTATACAACATTTTAACTTTATTGAAATGTACATTATGTTTCACGATATAAATAGAAATTTAAACCAACCCGTAATTATACACGCGTTAAATATAACCACAAAGAAATTAATCTTGAATAAGATTTAGAAATTACGAAAATATTTTCATAAATCGTGCAAATTTTTTTTACCTGAGAGGATAATTTTGTGCTTTAAACTCGATATTTTAGCCAATATTTCAACGATAAATAAATAAAAATACAATTTATCTTCCAACTATAAAAAAAATATTCGACGTGTCGAGATAATTTTTTTCGGCGCACTTTCGTGATAAAAAAGAAATCGTTAATTGTTTAAGACACTCGGAAACAGGAAGAATTTTTTTTTACGGACTGTACAAAATGTTGACCTGTTGGGCTCAAGGGCGGGGGAGGATACGAGTTCGGAGAGTCTCTCGGGGTCGATGCTGCCTCGTTCTCGGGCGTCAACACACCGAGAGAGCGCGACGTACGCCGGACTCATCTGCGTGTGAGTATTTACATATATATATATATATATATATATATATATATATATATATACAGAGGCAGGTGTACGTACGACGTCCCGGTCTCGCGTCTTCGTATGTACTTGGCATGCATCCCCCGATAGCGTGGAATCCTTATTGTATCGTTGCACGTGAGCGTAATGCACAAATATGAACTCCGGGGCTTTCAGTTCTCTCTCTCTCTCTCTCTTTCTCTCCTTATTCCCGGCTCTCTCCAATCTCCATGAGCCTTTGCATTTCTCAGTGCAGCCCTTTACCGAAGCTTACGCTGACTTCCCGTGTCCCGATGAGTCCTGGGCCTCTGGGCCCGCGCACCGATAACTTCCCCCCATCCTAATCATAACCAACGTGCAATATGTATCCGGCAGCGCTATATATACATGTATATATACATATACTCGGGATATTCTATCCAGGAAGTTTCGGAACGCCGAGTAAACAGTCTTGGAACGATAATAAAGTCTCTCCGAGTTCTCGCGGATTACTCGCTTTCTTCTCCAATTTCTCGAATTCACGAAACGAAACATATTTCACCAAGTTTTGTCATTCGAAATTCCTGCTTTTGCTCCTTGCGTGGAAGATCGAGTCATTTATCATTCTCTGCGCTTCTTTTTCTTTTTACCTTTTCATTTTATTTCCCCGAGAGATACATTTTGTACGAAAAATTATTATTATTTTTTGTAACGAGGTAAAAGTAAGATTTAGAAAAATTGCTTGGAACTTACCATATTTATTATACGTATAATACATTAAATTATACTAAAGCACTATACGTGTGTAATGTATTAAAAACTTTTTTTTCGTACATATTTTATTCTTATTAATATTAACATGATTTTTGAAATACAAAAATATGTTTAAAAAATAAAATTTAGTCACTTGGATAGAATATAATAATTATATAGCAAATAGAAAATGGTCAATGTGTGAATGGGACGTAAGATTTTCACGGTATAGAGAAGAAAATGTAATTATATAGTTACTTACGTCTGTATATGACGTTGCCCAAAAAGATATAAAATAATAGGAAAAAAGTAAAGTGTTTCGTGGCTGCGAACGTATAGTCATACATATACGATATGCGTATAAACACACTAAGGATTAAAAGTTCTTCCAAATATATATTTGGAAAATGAACAATGACAACTCGTTGAGGTATCAAAAGTTGATAAAAATTATATTACAAACAATATATTATATAATAAATAATTACCAAATGAATCATTAATCAAATTACAGAGATAAAATAACGATTTGAAAAATTTTTCAAATCTTTGTAAATTTTTGATAAAAAAAAAATCACAATCTAATAACTACATCTAATAACTATAGCTACATTAATCTCACTGCAATCGTAGAGAGTCTGTACAAAAAATTGTGATGAGAATTGCAGGTAAAGCCCTCTTCCAAAATTTATATAAATAATAATGCTATAAACTTATTGAATTTTTTACACTGCCAATATATGATATTTTTTTGATTCAATTATTGCACATTATCAATGCATAGACTTTTTATATAAGTGAAAAAGTCAATTCAAGTTCATTAAATTATAGACATTCATTAAATTAAATTAAAAATTAAAAATTTATAGAAAAACTTTCGAATATACTCCATAATTATATTTGGGAGTTTATTTGTGAATCTAAATAATAAATTGTGGCCCGAGTATAACAAAAAGCTTTCTCGTCGTTAATAATCGCGCGAGTCTCTGTCTCTGGCGCGACAAAAGGGAAACGTCGATAAAGCGTGTTCTTCTCGTACACTCGAGAACAACACGAATTCGGCAAGAGCGCGCGGATTGCGGCGCCGACAAGAGAAGCAAATTAGATAATTCCAAAGCGAGAAGCGAGCTCGGCTTCGACTCACCCGTCGGTGTACAAACTCGAAAACTCACCATTCGTACCCGCCCCGGTATACGATCGTCAATCGAAGCGACGTGATTTCTAACGGAGCTCCAATGATCAACGACTCTTTTTTTTTCCACGCGCTTTTTCGAGTCGACTTTCGAATAGAAATTCTGTTAGGAATCTCAAAATGTTTTCAAGAGAACATGAAGAATACGTTCCGTTACCTTTCTACCATTGTTCTCTATTCTTTTTAGTGGGTCAATTTTATTACAGAAAGAAAAATAGTTTCAGATAACTGAATATTATCTTTAAATAAAGTTTATTTAAATAAAGTTTATTAAAGTTTTAGTTTTTATCATTATGTTTAAATAAATAAACGTCAAAAATGTTTTATATAAAAACGTGTCAAAAAGTATATGTATAAAGATCTATTCGAAAATTAATGAATGAGTATTTTTATTATTGCCATGATAAATTCTTTAAGTAAAATATGAATAAAAATATAACGAAATACACCAAAAATACAATTTTTTATGAAAAACAATTTAAAATACACTCGAGAAGTTAATATACACATACATATGTATGTATAAGTAAGGAGATCATTGAGACAGTAGCCTAAAATTATTAATATCAAATTTTTATTTGGTGGTAAGATAATAAATAAAAATAAGATAGTTCAAAAAAAATTTTTTTTAGCTTTTAAACTGGGAAGAACCAAACTTCTTTCTCAGCGGCAGTACAAAAAAAAACAGCTTACGAAAGAATGCTTTTCGTATATAATTTACTTCGTGCAACAATAATTTGCAAATACTCGTTGTATATATATACATTAGTCTAAAATTGGCGTCTCCTTAAAATTCAATCGATACAAGAAACGACTCGTGGACGATTCAAAACTGTATACATCTTGTCGAAAGAATGAAAGAGCGAGAAAACAATTATTTCGACGCGGGTGAAAAATTTGCAAAGTGTAGACTCGTAATGTCGGGAAGGGCGAGAAAAAAAGTTATCTGCATCGTAAATCGTTATGTTGAGAAGATAAATAATAGGGAAAAGAAGAGAGAGGAAGAAAGTGAAAAGACCCCGGTCCGGAGGCCGCAACAAAGTTACGAGTCTCGCGCGGGGGTGACGTTCGTTTTTTTTCCTCTCTTTTTCTCTCTGCTTCACGGGTCGAGGAATAATTAAGTGACGTTCGGGCGGAGGGTGTTTCCGTGTGGCCCAGAAAACTCGAGACTCCGCCAAGTTACGGGACGCGAGGAAAAAAAAAGAAAAAGAAAAAAATACGCGGCTGTTGCTCCCGTTGCGACTCATACTCGATTCTCGAAGAATTTCGCCAAAGGGAGCGGACGATCCCTTCGCCCGAAGAGAAACAATAAAAAACTATACGAGAAGAAAAAACAACGAGATTAGACAAATATTGCAACAACTGTCCGCCAAGTGTCGCCTCGCGGAAAAAAAATGCGCGCGAGCCGATGTTCTGACCGGATCGGGTCGTAATTGAGGGAAAAAAAGGAGCTAATTATAATGGAAGGTCCGAGAGAAAGAGCGAGGAAAAAAAAGAAGAACGAGGGAATGGATTGGGGGAGAAATTCTCGAGGAGAGAGCTTTGGGGTGAAAAAAGGCAAAAAATTCACCCCGACGGTGCATTTTCTTTTCCGTCCCGTGCACTTTCGATCTTTATTACGACCGAGAGGGGAAATCGATCGATGATGCGCGCGAGAGAGAGAAGAACGATGGACGTAAAGATGAAAAGGGCGCTGCTGATCGTGCTCTCCTGCGCGCTCTTGTGCCTCAACCCCCGGAATCTTGCGAATCACGCGGCCCGTGTACGTGGGCACGTTTCACATCCGCAAAGTGAATTATCTACTCTCAGGACGATTGGGAGCTGCGGATACGCGCGGTCGACCTCTACAACGGTACGAAAATAAACAAGCTAAAAAAATTATTCTTTGAAATAACACGTTTTCATAAACTCTTACTTTTTATCTTACGAGCGACAACGCTGTCGCTTTTTGAATTCATATTTTGCTGTTTTTCTATTTAGTTTCATAAAACTTCGCAAAATTCGCTCTATTCCGATCAATTGATTAGAGGTTTCATCTCTTTTTTTAAATATATAGGATATACAGCCACACCGACATTTTTTTAAAAAGTATTTTGAAACGATATTATAAATTTAAAACACTATTATTTCGTATGATTGAATATTACACTGGAACTACTGACACACTCAATTGAACTTGTCGAATTATTTCGTACTGAACTATCTGGCGAGACTCACGTCTTACCCCAACATTTTATACCGGCTTACTGATTCCAAATTTAGTTGAAAATCCGAACAATCAAGACCGTGTTCGGTTTTTCCCTCAACCTCAACGAATAACAATATTATTCTCGTAAATTTGGAATTTTTTTCCTCGTTACGTTTGACGAATTTTCTCTCTTTTAATTTTAATGTTTACGATCCCCGAACTATTCAGATATATTTGATGTAAATAGTAGAAAATTATGTTGCAAGTTTATTTCACATGAGCTGAGAAAATGTAGCGTGTTCGAGGACCTCCGGCCTGATTTTTCGAGAATTGAAAATAGGAAAATCTCAAAATTTCAAGTGGCGATGTCTATTCGTGTCCTCGGCGATATCGACTTTATAATAGGTAATTTATAAAAATTTTTGCAAGACGAAATGAATGATTCAAACATCAAAGTCATCATTTCCAAAGCAACGCACGTTGATTTTTTTTTAATGAGTAGAGATTAGAGAAAAGTTAATGCCCTCTATTCCGATGAATCGATTATAGAGACTTCATTTTTTTAAATATAAGACATGCGAAAACACTAAAAATTGTTCAGTAAAAAAAAATTGCAAAAAATATTGTCTAACGTTTTTAACACTTATTGGATTGAATTTTGATAGAGCATTAAGAATGTTGTATTCAAGATAAAAATGAAGTAAAATTTAAAAAAATTTTACCTATTATTATTGAATATTGAATATTGAACAATGAATATTAAATTAATTATTAATTAATTAATTAATTAAAAATAATTAAGAACGAGTACAATTTTTCACGATCATTTTAAAGCTCGTCGTTAAGATGTATTAATTGTTAAACATAGTTGTTTTTTGCATCTTTTTGTATAGATGAAACACGTGTTCAAAGTTACAATTTTTTCACAATAGATATTTAAGAAATAACCTTCCCAATTTACGTAAAACACATTATTGCATTAATCTTTGTGAATGAATATTAAAAATATATTTCATTTAATTTTTCAGAAAATTTTAATCAGTTTTTTTGGGCAATCATACAGAATAGATCTGATATTTAATGACCTCGAATTTTAAGTGTATGTTTTCCTTCACTGAATTTGCAACAGATTTTATTTATAGACTTTCAATTTTATGCTGTAGAAAATCAACATATTCTTAATGAAATTCATATTTGACAGAGTATCGGTCATTTATAACATTCATCACGCTTATATTTATCAATAATTTTATACTTGAAGAAGTATGTTTTTCTATAGGATTGAACGATTGGAAGAGTTCTCAGCGCAAAAAATATAAAGTTAACGTCTCTTTAATAAAAAAAACTTACGATTTATGATCCGATTTTTAAAACTGAATAAATGTGAGAATACAGTCCCGTATTACTTTATTCATCTTCAAACAACAAACGTATTAATAAAAACAATATTTATTACATTTATTAAATATACTAATAGGACAGACTAAACTATACATATAGATCTTTTATTATAAAAGCTTTTTGAATACCTACACAAACTCAAAGTAAATAATAATAAAAATAAACAAAAATATTTTTAAAAAATTGTAAAGATGAACAAACAAAATGTTGACGTCTGAAATCGGCATATATAAATATAAAGTAAACATGAAAAATGATATTTATTTTCTTCGATTTTGTAACATAATAATTAATAATAGGCTGGCTGGTCTAGCAATTATCGCAGAAAGGTGCGAGCGGTTGGAAGGCGTTCTTGATTTATGCGAAACGCGTAGCGGTGGTGACTGCTGGCCGAGCTCGGGGGAGGGAGACACGCGGACCGTTCGAAAAATATTTAACGGTACGAGGTTTATCTTTTCCCGGCAATTTTTTTTCCGCCCCCATTTCTCCCTCCTGACACTTCGCAGCGTTATCGTCTCGGCGAGCTTTTTTTTTTCAAAACTCCATTTATTTCACGCCGAGGGGTGATTATTCTTTAGCTTGTTATATTATATATTTATCGTCGTCGCTCGTCGGCGGCCCTTAAATTCCTCTCTTCCCTCCCTCTCGCGCACTTAATTTCGCTCTCGGTATCTCGCGGCCCGGCGTTCTCCACTCGGCCGAAGGTTCGCGGCAATCGTCGACAATAAAAGCCAAATCGTGCTCGATTACTGTTATTACTATTCCCCGTTATTATCATTATTATCATTTTTATTGTGTATCAAAGTCTTTGTATCGAAGTCTCTCTCTCTCTCTCTCGTCCAACTTTTTTCTCATTTTTAGTAGTCAGCTCGTCTCGTAAATTTCTTCGTGTTCTCCGCGTGTCGAAAACTCGCTTTTGTTCGACGGGTCGAGAACGAACTTGCGCCCTTTTATCCGTAAGCCCTCATTTCTATGCACATTTGCACACGGATAAGGGATTCCGATGCTCCGTCGTTCCTTCGTCGGCGCATTAGAGTCTCCGCGAGGGGTGAAAAAAAATTCCGGGCGAGGGGTCGCCCGGAGCTTCCGATCCAGCCTCGAGACTCTCGACCCGGACGAGAGCGCTCGCTTCCTCGGCTCCCGTCATGGGGATGAATGACTGCGAAGATGCAATTTGAAAAATTACAGGAGTAGTCCGCGCACGGGGGGGAAACTTTCGAGACTTTCCTATGTTTTTTATTCGAATTCCATACACGAGAACTCCCACCGCGCCTTATATTCTCTCTTATACTCGCACAACGATTTTTTTTACTTGTGTCTGCTATATCGAAGGATATATAGTCTTATATATCACTGAGAGAAAAGTATGGTATATAATATTTTACTATATAATGTGATAACTATTTACTAATTACTAAATAGAACTAAATACACTTCATTGACATTTTGTCCTGATTGTTATGTTACGTTTTATTACAAAAATATATTTAATTGTGATATAATTAAGGAGGTACTTGCATTTAGCGGTTTTAAAGATAAGTTTTTCAAAATTTGCATAAACGTTTCTTAGCATATCGTATGCAAGCGTATGTAAAATTTGAAGAAGTTTCACCGTGTCAAAATCGAAATATTAAATATTGAAAGACACAATTTTTCAAAATTTTATTAACGGTTTTTATGATATCGAGCTATATACCATAATAACACGTTTCTCATCAATAAACACTTTATACTAGCGTGTATAAAGTTTCAATATATAGTAATAAAATTACAGTATTGCATGAGCAATATATTGAAAAAATAGTGAAAATATGTTAAAAATCGGATTTACTGAGTGAAAAGCGTAATCTCGAGTGTTACGAAGTTGCGATTTATGTAATTTTATGTATAAATTATAGCAAGGAAGATAGAACGTTCGGTCGTTATTCCAGGTACATTTGCCCGGCTAAATTGTCGCCCTAGGCCAAACCGGGGGTTGATACAACATCGGGAAGTGTATCTGTAGGTGGAGAATGGAGGAACGGAGGGAAGGTCCCATCGCGTGTCCTCCGGTAGCTCGCTAACCGGACCAATTAACTTTCAATTAGAGAACAGAGATAACTCTTATCGCGTTCACGAGGGAGGATTTTATGGGACCCTTATTTAGGCCTGTGACGGTTAAAGCGAGCCGAGAGAAAGAGAGAGATACGTCGAGTTCCGAACGAGACTTTCTTGATGCATGGCTGTTGAACTTTGGAAAAAAAAGAAACGGAATCAGATAAGAAAGGTCCGCAACCCTTTGCGAAATTTTGAAACATTTTTGTTTTTGGCTCTCTCTATTTCTTCACTTATTCCATTCGCTTTTTTTTTAAATATATGTATACTTATATGTATTGTTTATTTGAAAATGTTTGATAAAACTGAATGATTCTTCCACATATTCTTGTCACCAGACTATGCCAAGGCCAGAAATAATAAATATTAAAAATATATAAAATGATTATAATCATTAATTATTAGCAAGAGTTTACCACATTGTTATTAGTTCAATTATTTTTTAAAAATTGTTAAAATATATCAACTTATTTTGATTCTTCATTATTTCTGGATGATTTTTTTTATTGAAAGTGAGATAAACATTATTGAGTATTAATTCCTTTGTATTCTCAATTCTAGATTCATGCAAATTGTTTATCAATTTTATTTACTTACACATTCATTTATATATTTTTGTATGTAATTCATGTACATGAAGAGAATTTTTAATGAAACATCACTATGTTTTTTCGTACTGCGATAACAACTTCAAAATTTTCAATTTTAAACTTCAGATATTTAATGAAAAATACGACAACAATGATTCAAAAAATGATGAAATAAATGACAAAAATGATGATAATTGCTAAAAGTGTTGTGACACAAATTCTAAAACTTTTATACGAATTGCCATATATTACATCACAGTAAAAGGTTAGAGTCATTCTGAAATATTTCGTAAATAAAATGTTATTCGTGCCAAGAAAGTTCGAAGGAACTATATGGAAGATATTTGTTGAAATATTATCATAATAAGATGACGGAGAGCCAGAAACAACATACAGCGACACGCAGTAGAAAATAAGGAGAGACAATGAGTTTGACGGGAGCCAGATTGGATTTTCGATGAGTGCTGGAAACGTCGCGATTAATTCAGCGGTCGAAGCGTTTCGTCGCTGTTATTCGCGAAAATACGGGCCCGTGTACGCTCGCATGGAAATCAGGCGCGTCCATCAGTTTTACAGGGACGAGGAGAAAAGTGGGCGCGCGCGGGGGGATCGAGAGGAGGTATGGAGACTCGAGTACATGCGTCCGCAGCCGGCGATCCAATTCATAGCGTATGCAAGCGAGCGCCGAGCCTAATTGGAATGCCGCTTGTCTCTCGTTCCGCGTTCGCTACCGACCGACATATACACGCTTCTTCGCGTTTACACTTGCACGCGATACGCGCGTGGATTCGTGCGATTCGAGCTTCTAGTCAGAAGCGAACAATAATCGAGCTCTTGATTTACGAGCGGTCCCTCTCCCTCTCTCTCTCTCTGATGAGAGAAAGAGAAAGAGAAAAAGAAAGATGAGAGAGAAAGAGATTGCGTGTGCGCAAAAGTGCTCTCGACCGAGCTCATATCGCATATATATACATCAGGGATGGAGAATCGTCGAGGAAAAAGCGCGCGTAGTTCATCCTGGCGTCTGTAAAAAATCAAACGTGCGCTGCGAATTTAAGCGCGCGCGTATAGTAACACATTTGACGCGCGAATGGCTCACCGTGCGAATTCTTCTACGAACTCGAACGAGGAAGTTTCTCACCGTGACGCGTGTCTCCTCTATGGCTCTCCTCTTCAGCCTTTTTGCATTCCCGCGCACCTCCGATACGTGACGAAATCCTCGTCATTTAACGCTTTACGTTGAAAAAGGGAGAAACATTTTTTTGTCTCTCTCTTTTTCTCTCTCTCTCTCGCTCTTTTGCCTTTCTGTGGAAGGTTTTTTATTTAAAGGGAGTGTGAAAATGATGTAAAATTTTTGAGAGTTTTACATATTGTTAAATAACATCTCCAAAATGTTGGGTGAAAATAATTTTACGATTAGGAAGCTCGTCACTGAAAAATAATTTTACACAAATTGCAGCGTTTCATAGATACATTGTTTTATAAAAATTGATATACAATTTTTGATGCATTGATTTTTTTAAACAAAAAACAGTGCAAAAAATACCGAAGAAAATCATACACGAATAAAAATACAAGTATAGAATATTATACAAAATTTTCAAGGCTTTTTTAGGAAGCTCATCATTTTCCTGAAAAATGTTGCATCGATTCATATTTATTTATGGATGATATTAACTTTGGAAAAAATTAATAACATGATGACCTATAATATTCATATTGCTTATAATAGTTAATACATATTCAACCAGTTTTATATTATAAAATTTTATACGATACAAAAAATGAAAAATTTGTTAGCTTTGTTATTTCCATTTTATGAAATATGGTGTTGTCATATTTACACAAAATATTCTGAAATTAGGCCTTCCTTGTAAAAGTACACGATAAATTTAATAAATTTTCGTACATAACAGATTTTATTCAAAAATATGCTTGGAGATGAGTGTTCTATGATTAAAATTAACATATTGTTATACGTACTATTTTATGTACAATATATTTAATAATTATTTATATTTTTAAGTGGTTTTTTTTTTTTTAATTTTTTTAATTTCCAATATTTATAATATACATATATCATTTATTTCTTCATACGCAAGAGTTCCTGTACCACGATATAACAAACTAGTGCATTTATCTACATATCTATCTTCAATTTTCTTCATTTTATTTTATGTCATTCGTAGTTCTATCGGGTCGCGAAGAAGCAGTATATTTTATGCTCGTTTCGAAAGACGAAAAATTTTGTTCAGTTCGTGTCAGGGCCATCAGGGAATTTAGACGTTTATTTTTCTTCTGATCAGGAGTTTAGTGCCGTCTCGATACAGGATATGTCTTATTCCCGATGATTCAAAAAGGCATTTGGGATTTCTGCGATCGTGATATACAATGGGGAAACGGAGTTTCAGCGAAAATCTGGCCAATCGTCGATTCTCTTTCTCCGCTCTGCTTGATTAGACTCTATTTACCGAGGCTCGATCGTATATTTGTCCCGTATACGTGTGTACATCGTGACTGTCCCTCTCTCTCTCTCTCTCTCTCTTTTTCTCTCTTTTCGCTCGCGTTCTCGAGGCGCTCGAATTCGGCGACCCTTCATCCTCGATCCTTCGCTCCTGTCGCTTGCGATCGGGCGTTTTCCGCCCTACCGTTTGCGGCCAATCAAGCACCCATACACACTCGCCCCGTCGACACAAAACGCGTCTTCGGCCTCGGCTAAACTTCGCCCCAGGCCTTATTCGCCCACCAATTCGCAAACGTACACCCGCCAAACGGAAAACGTCGCAGCAGCAGGGGGCCCCGAGATCCCAGCAAAATGGCACGTCACATACATATTTTATCCAACAATATAGTCCTGCTGCTAACGGTGAATCGATCAAAGAGTTTTTATCCCTGATTACATATTATTTGTCTCCAAGATGATTTCACAGACGGTCATTTCCTCGAATATTCGAAAATTCAGGAGCATTCTTTCCTTATATTAATAAAAATTAAATCATGTCCGTTGATGAGTGAATCATTTGAGAACGACTCAACTAATTTGCCTCATCTTTTTTGTTCAATGATCGCAATGATCCGAATTATGTTCTTATATATGTATATGAAACGACATATTGGAAAAATTGTCTGAACTGTTAGAAAATTCAAGAAAAACTTTTTTTTCATGAAATTTTTTCTATATATTAACTTAAGACAATAATAAATAATTCACAATTTTAATGATAGATACGTTCAAATCTTTCAGAAATAAATTTTGGGAAAATTATAAAAGTATAAGTCGAAAAATTCAAATAAACTGCGAAAAATAATTATTGTATGTACATATATTTGTTTGATTTTTTTGATTGTTTGTTATGCTTCTGGGAGAAAACTAAATTATTTTTAATTTTTTTAATCTGAAAGATCTCTGGCAAAAATCTGGAAAAACTCACTATATAAATTAAAATAAAAAATATAACATTTGTTTTTACATTTGTTGCACGATCTGTCCAAAGAATATAGTTATTTAATTAATATTCTAATTTCATTTGCTATACGTTTGCAAGTATCATGCAACTTTTCCCAAATTAAAATAAAAAGATCACAAAAAATATCACGCAGCATCTATTATAAAAACATCTCTTACGATTAATTCATATTTTTATTTGAATGTAAAAAAATCAACGGGTGTCGCAACGATGCGCTGTTTTAAAGATACATCTGTCATATATCGGCGACAGTTACGGGACGAGAAAATAGTACGTCTTGTCTGCGTGGGCGTGATTGAGGGGAGACGCGGAGAATGCGACGTAACGGGATTAGACACCCTAAATCGACTCGGCAATAAAATCGAGTCGTACGTCACATTCCGTAGCGATTTTATTCCGCCCGAGGTTTAGACTTCGAGCTGAGTTTTGGAGAAATTTTCAAAAGGAGTGGCGCCCTGCGCCTATTTAAAATAACAATGCGTCGGGCGAACGTCGGCCGAGTTAAATATTGTTTCGACACGAGGCCGAACAGGAGAGTACTTAGGAGACAAGAGTAAAAGAGACGTGAATTGAGTCAAGTTAAATTTATACATTTTATCTGCCATGGTGGCCCACAGGCAATAATTATAGAGAGTATGAAAATAAATAAAAATATAGTAGATTTAAAGGTATAAGATGCATAGAAGTATACATGTAGATACGAAGTATAGAATGTAAAGCGTAAATTATAAATATGTAACAAGTGCATGAGTAATGTGAGTATATGTAATAATCTTCTTCTCTTATATATATAAAATTCTCCTGTCACGGTTTTCGTGTTTATACTCCTTCCAAACGGCTTGACCGATCTTCATGAAATTTTACATGTATATTCGGTAGGTATGAGAATAGGTTTATAACTATTTTCTATAGCCATAACTAATAATGGACCATAAAAATTTTTTATTTTATTTTTCAGAACAAATTTTTATTTTTTATTTTTTATGATAAAATTCTCATGTCACGCGGTGTTAGTGTTTATACTCCTCCGAAACGGTTTGACAGATTTTTATGAAATTTTTTATGTATATTCTGTAGTTATGAGAATAGGTTTATAACTATTTTTTGTATCACTAAGTGATAAGGATGGTTCACAACAAAAATAATTTTTAATTTTTTAAAAAAGCGAGAGAATATTTTTTTAAGAGTGAGAGACGAATCGCGAAACGAGAGCTGGCGAGGTGGCGTTTCGCTTTGAAACAGCCCCGGGTACTTATTTACCCATCCTGGGGTCTCACTTGCCCTCTGGGAGACACCGTTCCTTCCCATTACCATACGGGATCGGGTTACGAAAATTTGGTTATCCACTGACGGTCCCTCATCCTCTCCCTTGAGCTCCGCTCCTACCCCTCGAGCCCTTGCTAATATATTAATCAGTCAGAGATGGGCGAGTAATGGAATTTCGCGTCTCGGATTTGTTTCAAAAGTCCTCTGGTTATCGACTTAATTTTGTGTCAACTGGGAATGTCGTTTGGCATTTTCCTCACTCGATGCATATCGCAAAAGAACATTCTTGCCACTTGAAATATTTTTTTGTTTTTACTAGAAAAAAAAATTATTTGTAATAATTATTAGTTAAGTGAAGAAAATCATAATAAGGTTTTATTTTTATTCTTGCTGAATTGTATATCATTATTTTGCAGCATACAAAAATATTCTTTTCACCGTTTTGACAGCCGCGCATTAAAAAAAATTATAAAAAAATTTTATGGTAGCTCGTATACTTTTTTCAAATTAAAAAAGCATTTTCATTACAATGTTTTTGAGCAAAGTTTTGGCATCAGTATAGGTTTTAGCTTTGAAAGAAAATAATTTGTAGATAATAAAAATGAAGAAACGATGCATGTTTCACGTTCGCAAAATACTACAAGCCATTTGGTATATAATAAATTTATTTTTGAGAATCTTTTAAAAATTCTCTGATCGACGCTCTATCGTCTCTCTGAACGAGCCCGGAAAACGAGAGTTCCGTACAATCGCGTCAGTTTGGGAAATGCCGAGCGCCGGAGTATCGGGCTTTCCCATGGGAAGTCTCGAGAATAAGGGAGAAGCTTTATCGCCTTCGGTACGACGTTGCACTTGCGAAGAATCTCAATGAGCGTTAAATGTGGGTCAACAGCTGATCAGTCGGATCGATGAAGAGAAGAAGCGTGTTCGGGTCTAATCGATAAAATAACGATTTAATTCAGTGAACGACTTTATTTCGATTCAACAAAAAAAAAACGATTTGAGATCAAATAAAGAAAAGTCGACTGTGTACTAAGGCAAAAATATCTTATATATCTTTTACTACACTGAAAACCAAATTTACTTGATTTAACAAAATTTTGTTTTCGATTTGTTCAACGATACTTTTAGGCAAATTGAATTAAATCTTTGTTGATTTAATTGAAGTTTAATTATTTTAAATACAGTTGTATGGACTATACATTTTTTCTATTATATCTAACTAAATTTGTTTTTAACGATGTAAAAAATAACAATAACGACATTCTGATTAAGATAGAATTTTGTGATTTTGTTCTATAATTGTAATTTAAATTGCTTATATATTAATTTGATCAAATTCAATAAACTTTATTTGTAATTCTATTGTATTGTAACTGTAACTTAAGTATACTTTTAAAAAATAGTAAATAATTTATAAAAGATAAATTATTGAGATCCCATCTTAAATATATTTCGTTTCACTACCTAAGTTTACATTTAATTATAAAATAAATGTTATAAATAGCTGTCACTTTATGGTAAAATCTATATACTATATCGTTTGATTTTCTCGAGCTTATCAATTGTCGGTTATCAATATAACTGAAAGAATGAGGAACCAGTCAAGATCGTATGACCGCGCGAAATCGCATTGTTGCGTAAAATACAACAAATGTCGGAGAACCAGCGGCGAAATAAAAGGCGAGTATCTTCGAGAAAAAAATCGTCGAGCTTGTGGACAAGAGACGCAATAAAAAAGTGTTTGTGTGTGAGAGTGAGAGAGAGAGAGAGACGGCGAAGAGGCCCAATGTGGTGTGAAATAGCCAATCGCTCACTTTCCTGGCTGCGGAGAAGAGAATTCGCCGGAGAGTCGAGATCGTGCGCGTTCGAGCGCTTCTCGCCTCGCCGGTCATTCGGATTTCGAGGGATACACATCTCCGAGAGTCCCTTACAAAGCGATGCATCTTCAGAAACGAAACGAGAGAATGAGAGAGAGAGAGAGAGAGAGACCGATGGAAGCCCGAAGTGGAGAAGACATTGAAATTCGTTCGATAAATCACAGATTGAGAGAGAAATCGATGTTTGAATCGAAGCGGCGCGGTTCCCACGATTACGTACGCACTTCTTGTACTTTGACGATTTGTCTTCCATCGGAATCGCTCGGAGGCCTATCCATCCTTATTTCTATTCGTTTCAATTTTTTTTTGCATAAATTCTTTCGATTCCGTTTTATATAGTTTTCAATGAAATCTCGGTATTTTTATATACGAGCTTTTTTTTAAGGGTGGATTAATTCGATATAAAGAACTATTTAGAGTCCTGTTCATTTTTGTTTTTTGCTCGTTTTAATTAAAAAAATTTTTTATTCTTTGGAATTTTGGCGTTTCGTTCACTGATAAATTTGACATCAGACTTAGAACCCCTGAAATTAGACACAGAGTGAAGATATACGTTTTATCTTTTATCAAAATTTGTTCTATTAACAATGTTTATATTAAATTATTTTAAATTAGGTTTGGTTTTTGTACCATGTAATTTTTTCAGCTGCTGATGAATTCGATATGTAGAGCTGTTTAGAGTGTTTAGCTGATTTTTGTTTTTGCTCGTTTCAATTAAAGAAATTTTTTATTCATTCAAATTTTAGTGTTTTTTTTTAAATTAAGCTTTTCTTTCGTCCACTGATAAATTCGACAAGCTTACTATGGAGTCTTTGAAGTTAAAAATATAGAGCGAAGATACATTTTTTATCTCTTATCAACATTGTTTAAAAATATATATATTTTGTTTCAATTTTTTTTTCATCAGAGTTTTAGTCTTCGTGCCATGTACGATGATTCCAGCTGGCGAATTCGACAAGCTTAAAAATCTCAAAACTTTTCTGTCCATCCTCATTTCTATTCGTTTCGATCGTTTTTCATTCAAAGTACATATATTTTAAACTCGACTTTTTGCTCATTCGAATCTTGGTATTCTTCAAACATATGCTTTCTTTCAAGCTGATGAATTCGACAGGCTTGGAAATGGCGAAATTGAATGCCGAATGAAGAAACAATTGGTGTGGACGATCTGGAAGCTCGAAACGAGTCTCGTGTGTGCGAGAAAGAGCGATAGACACGTATATATGTATATAGGCGCGCGTTGCCCAAAAACAGGATTCGAGTTTGCGTTGCTCGAAGCAGAGAAGTTTCGAGCGACTCGCTCGCCCCTCGCTCATCGTGTCCTCTCTCGCTCTCTTTTCCCCTCAGCCCCGAACACGGCTGTACGAGCAAAACGCGTACATTAGCATGCGTCCTGCGAACCTACATATTTTGGGGAGTCAACGTGCGGAATACCAATATTACGCTTTGACATTCCAATAAAACGTGGCCGATTTGTTTACGAGCCTGTCTGTCGAGTTGTGTCCGCGCGTGTGCTCTCTCCCTCTCTCATGGATTTTCACTCGATGTAGAAAAAAGAGCACCACGCTCGACGGATAATAAAATTTTTCTCTCGCCCGGTGTCAGGCTTGTCGAAATATTCCGCGAAACATTCGTCAATATAGGCTCGGGCGCGAAGGGACTATTTTTCGGAGTGACGAGTGCCCTATCCTTGCCTCGGATCTAAATTTTCTCCTGAAAAAGTCATCTCGAGTTTCTCGCAGTTGTGAGCGAGCGAGAGAGCAACGAAAATCCCGCTTCTCCGCGGCGCAGAGGGAATGGGGAAAGAGAGAGAGAGAGCCCGAGGGCGCGAGCAGTAATTTTCGTAGTCCTCGTGATCATAACGGATCGCCCTCGGGTCCGGGCGAAACACACGGAGATCACGACGCTCAGATAATTGTTAAGTTATGATTTTTAGTGCGCAACTTTCTCGCAGGAATAAATCTCTCGGTCGTATTCAGAAAGAACTTCGGCTGAAAGATAAAGAGCGGGGAAAATGAATTCAAGAATTGTTTTCTCGTTTTATTTTCTTTTTTTCCCCTGGTATATATACAGAATTTATCTTATCGGGACGTGTTCGCGGGTTGTTTCTCCTCGCCGCAACTTCGCGTCGATACTACATTCTTTTTTTTCGTCCTTTTCTTTTGCTCTGCAACGGTTAAAAATCCGAGGAAAGAATTTGAGAAAACGTTTCGAGGTAAAATATACGCAGCGGGAAGAACCGCAAAAGAGTTTCAGGGAGTGATAAAAATTAGGGTTGCGGTTATTAAACTCGAGAAAAAGTTGCTGCAGAAATATATTCTACGATACGCAAACCATCAACACGAGTCAGGAATTGACGCTCTCGCATTGTTGCCATCGTTTGTATTTTGCGACATCAATGGCGTCTCGAGATTCTTCGCACGTAATAAATTCCATTAAAATATATTTGCAAACATGGTATAGGTCGACATAGATAGAGAAACGAGAGAGAAAGAGATACAGGAAAAGAATTCGAGTGAACGCGGCGGCAATCGCGGAGCGATCAACCGTAAAACCGCATCGACCGACAGATAGCACAATGTGTAATATTATTTCTCAATATTATTCGACTCGATATGTTTTTTTACAGGAATGACAAAATTTTTATTATTCAGATTAGAGATAACGGCGAATCGGGGAATTTGCATTCGAGGACGTGAAATAATTTATTTTTCGCGAAAAAAGTTTGTAGGAAATAAAAAATTGTATGTTCGAATTGATATTATGTAAATTTAATCAAATAATTTTGATGAATCTTGCAGCATATATTTAATTAAATTTTAAAAAATTGGCATTGAACCAATTTGGAATTTAGTAGTGTAATATTTAATTAAAGTTGAAGTACATGTAGAAAGTTTTTTATTCTTTCTTGTCTCTTGTTATTGATTTATATTGATGAAAATTAACATCATTCTTACAAAATGATTAGATGTTTAGAAGAATAAGAAACTTCTGTTTTGGGATGACTATTGGGATATATTTGAGAAATGATTTAATTTTTACTGTAAACTTAAGCAAGAAACGAATTGATTCAGTCGAACTTTTTTTTGAGTTATCAATTTGTTCAATGTCAGTTTTGTTGATTAAAACCATCAACTATATGCAGAATTAACAATATTTCATTTCACAGTATATAACAAAATGTTTTTAGCCAATCAAACTGAATTATATCAGTTTATAATGTTTCTCACTGAGAAAATAATCTAGTTCAGCCATCAACTAAATTAATTTATTAGACACAAACACTTTTATTTATTTAATTAAATTACACTTTAATTATATCAATTAATAAATTTTTTCGATGTTACAAAACTAAATTTGTAGAAAAATATCGTAGAACGTGTCGGAACGAAAATTTTCTTATATAGCTGAAATAATAAATGTTGCCATTGTAACTAAATTTTTTCCTCAGTGTATGTAAGTTTGATTCAAGTATATATTTTGAAGTATATATTTGATATATATTTGATTTAAGTGTATATTTTGAAGTAAGATTGATTGATTAAGTTTATTTGCCGTGGTTCTCCAATAAAAGCAATTATTAATTATACAAAATATAATGAGGAAAACAAAATACTTAAAATGAGCATGCGGAGTACAAAAATCACACGAAACAAAATTAAATTAATATAGTGATATATAATAAGCAGAAGATAAATAATGCGAGAAACCGAAATGTCTTTGTCGCCAAGCTAATATTTGAGCCTTAAATGTTGATCGGCTTTCAATATAGTCAAAAATGGAGAGATTGGGCTTCAAGGATATTTTGCATGTTGGAGTGTCTCTCGAAGTAATTTTCTGCTCAAAAGAGCGCCGATTCTCAAGGCCACGGAGAAAACAAAGAAGAACAAGTGTTCCGGGGTGCAAAGATCGTGACCGGTGCGTCCGAGGGAAGTTGGGTCGCACGACGCCCTAATGGGTCGGCATTGGTGAATTATTTTCGGTCTCACTGGGTCAGGAACCAGCATAGAGCCGAGTTTTCTCGTCTTGTTCTTTTGTTCGACTCCCGCGGGTCCTCGAACAGGTCTTTTCGGGCTCTCCGAGCGCAAGTTGCTCCATTTGGACCGGCACGGGGTCCCGAATCTCGGCTCCCGATCTTGTTTCCCGCTACACGCGCTCGTAACCATACACGACCATTTTTCTCCCTCTCTTTTTTATTTATCTCTCTCTCTCTCTTTCTCTTTTTTCTATATCACTGCAGCCCCAGGACACAGTTCGAGCATAACGGTACGCGCTCTCCGGCGATATATTATTTTAGACTCCTCGCGTCACGTACCGAAATGTCTCTTTCCGTATCCGAACTCTCATCGGCGTATAAAGATTTTCATCTTCACCCCCGTTCCTTTCATCCGCGAGTCGCCGTAACAACAAAATATTTCCTTTCTCCCCGGATGGAAATATCAATTATATCTTTCTCCCGAAATAAAAAGAAATGGAGAAGGAGAAATAAATAACATCTCGGGGATAATTCGTCGCGTTGATCATCATCGTTCCGGGAGAGCTTTTCCATCGAAGCGGATAATCGTATGCAGGAAAATGCGCATCGTTCGTACGTGATTTTTTTTTCCAATGATGTTTTTCTTTTTGTTGGTTTTCTTTTCTTTTTTTTTTTTTAATGCTGCAGCGATTCCGCTTCGAGGAACGTTTCCGTCACGTATCAAACATAATGTTTCTCTTTCCGCTGTTAAAAATCTCGCTCGGGAGAAATTCTCGATGGCGGCGTCCAATTCTCGAAAGTTGGAAATGAAGCGTCGCGGCCACGCGGGAGAGGAAATGAAACGTTAACTCCGCTGCCGGGCGCCGTGAATTAACCTGTTCGGTTTTATGCAGCCCTGTCCCAGTGATTATGACCCTTGTTACGCTGGAAGCCACCCTTTCCTCGGAACTTTCTCCGGAGCCGGCAAATACCGGGAGGTGAACGAGAACTCGTGGAATTGGAGCCTGAAAACGATTCCCGATGCTCCAAGATAATTTTCCGGTGGCGAGAGTGTCGGACTCGGTGGCCATAAAATTGTGAGCCGTCACCTCTCGATCGTTTGTCCCGTGGCGCGCGCGCGTCTTCGATGTGTCCGAACGGGCCCTCGCCCTCTCCGATCTGTCGTTGTACAAGTCGACGGGAGATAAAAATCCGCAGCTCTCGTACACCTCACGCTTCCCGCATTTCTCGCCGCAGGACATTTCACCTTTCTCCGCACCCCGAGGAAAGTCTTCGCTCCTTTTTTCATTATATCATTTCACCTTCGTTGACAATCTCGCCGGCATACGTCTTTTTTTTTATAGTCCAGAGGCGCATTCCCCATTTTTTTTCCCTCCAGCTCGATTTTCTCTCCATTGTTTCCTCGATTTTACGACGGAGCTCTCCTTTCTCCCACGCGTTTTGTCTCTTCGTTCGCTCGTTCGTGGAACGAGCTAAGGTTTTTTTTTCTCCTCGTCCCGGAGGATGAAGAATTGGTGAAAAGTTATTGGCTCTCTTTTTTCTTCCTCTAATGGCGCTAATGTTTATTTCATTTCGGGGACCCGCCGAGCAAGTGGCGCAATTTTACGAGGACTATTTGTTTTCTTTGCGCGAGAGGAGCTTTCGTCGAGGGCGCCGATCGCGGCAGGTCGAGACGGAGGGAACGGAAAAAAAGGGGTTCGATGATTCGATTCGTTTCCCTTCGAGAGATCTTTTCTCCCCGTGCTCTACGGTGACGAGCAACGGATCTTTCTTGCTCGTGCTACTCATCCCTGCTAACGTTCTAAAAACTGCCGGCGATATACATATATTATAGGAGAAGAGACTCTCCGAGGATTTCAAACGCGCCAAGGTACACTCTGCTCTGCTTTTCTCTCTCTCTCTCGATCTTTGTACAGTTATTCGAGGGTCGTTCTCTGGTGGTATGCAACAAAAATTCGAGGGCGAGGGTCCCGGTGGCCAAGGTCGCTCACTAAATCGAAAAAATGGTCCAGATCTCTCATCTGACTAAATTTTCTTCGAACTCTTAGGAAAAAGATTGACCAGGAACCAACCTTGGATGACGTTTTCAATTAAGGAACTATATGAGTACGGTGCTAATACTTTCAAAAGTTTATTTCATCAATAAAATCATTAAATAAACATATTTTGTCAAGTTTTAGGCATTAAAAATAGGGTACGCTGTAAAAAGTATCGCGGTGTTAACCAAATTGTGTGAGTGATGACAGGAAATAGTGTAAAATAATGACACCGGTGTGTTTGGTAAAAGATATTGAGCGGTGTTATTTGCTGATTTCACGACGGGGTTCAAAATCGATTTTTTCAGCAGTAGGGATGGACATAGCTCGATATTTTTCTGACAAATGAAAATTTTTCAATGGCTGATGTTTATTGCACCATCGATGAAATAAGTATTATCTATTGAAAAATTATTTTCATTTCTCAGAAAAGTATCGAGCTTCGTTCATACCTGTTCAGCAATAAAACTTTGTTTACGTTTCTAGCAGTCCACTCTATTAAGTGACAATAAACGGACAAGATCGAACGCGAAAAATTTAGTATCATCAATCGGTATCAATCGGTTCTCGAGGGCATTTTTGATCAATCAGATTTGAGGGAAAGCATAATTATTTCAAGGAACTGATACTTGAATATAAAAATTTTTAAAACATTGTCAGAACACTTGCTACCCAAAATCAGCGTTACATCTATAATAAAAATAATTAGTATACAAAGTGTTTTTTTTAATGAACAAGTTTAGATAGTAAATTAGCCTACATCAGGGTAAATCTCTGCATTCAGAGAGAGAAAAACAAAAAAAAAATTAACTAACTTCTTAACATGGATTTTTTTACAAAGTTGCATATAATCTGCATGAACCTTACAAACAAATCGAAACTTACATTATTCCAAAATATTCTTTATATTATTGAGTTGCTTAATCTATATCTCTTTTTTATTCGCATCGGATGGTGTTAGAAAGGATAGTGTTATTTTATTAATTTTGCGCACTAAATCGTGTTTATATTGCGGTGTTAATTATTTACACTGATCAAACACAGCATATCAAACCACATCCATTAACACACGATGCAATACACCAAACGGTGGGAACTATATATAGACCAAGAATGGTGTTAAATAGATACTATTTTAACACCAGGTTTTGGGTGCACTTCCGAATAGCTGTCACCGCGGATTTTGCTGAAATTTTGCACAAACATTCATTTTGATGATATAATGGCCCCCCTAAAAGGATTTTTGG